>JAZKJV010000689.1:286867-544937 GCA_037367405.1 Ottelia alismoides
TAATGGTTAATACTTTGGCGTCTTCCTCCAACGATTCCTAATCACCAACAGTGGATCCTCAGGTTCCCCAATAATATAAAGATGGGATGCCACAACCCTGAGATTTGGGACTTTCGTCACTTGATGTCTTTTAAAGCACCTAAAACATGTGTCAGTACCCACTACATGCCAACTTTCTAAAATGCCAGATCCTTGGATTTTCTGTAGAATTGCTAGAGATGGCAATGACTAGTTGCTTGGTGCGAGTTCCACTGATAGTGGCTATCAGTATGGTTGTGACTTTTGTTATAAGCACGAAATCAATGGTTTGAAGGTTGGGATTGGCAATGAAGTAGTACTTCACAAGAGAGCATTTTTCAGGGATCCAGCCATTCTAGCCTCTACTCGCACAGCACGATCAAAAGCTTCATCCACCTGCTGACAATGGTGGATGGCTTAGCGAATGTATCAACTACTCTTCTTAACCAGCATTCAGTCCAGGTGAACGAGGGACTGAAATCCTTCAGTGTATTCCTCATTCTCATTACTCGATAACTTGCTTCTACTAAAAACTGATTCGATCGCATACACAAGCTTTACAAAAAAATCTTACATAGAAAAGGATAATTACTGGCTTTTTGTCTATCTCATCAACATATGTAATAAATATGGTTTTCAAAGCGTTCCCTCAATAATTCACCGGAAACCAATTCCAAATACACGAGCCTAGAAAAAATAGTGTGATCAAAACTCTGAAATAGAGAGAAATGAAACATTAGAAGCAAAATGCAAGCGTAATCGCTTGAGGGAATCGACAAATGCACACTAAAAGTGATAGATTCTCAATTCATCTGCAACGTTGGATATTTACAAGCAACTGCTCCTCCATTGTTGCCTTTAAAATTGAGCATCGAATAGGCTGAATTGAGTCTACTTGACCGACCCAATCCCAATTGAGTATATATGGGGGGCTAATGGGGTCAGGCATATGTCTTTTTAATTAGGAAAATATAATTCAGGGTTAGAAAACTTGAATGCTTTGTTAAGGGTCAGTGATAAATAGTCTGCAATCAAACACTACATGTAACAATAGATCATACTAATGGTTTGCAAAATTCTATCAAAATTTACTCAATCAACCCTATAGCATAAGTAAATTTGATCAACCACAATATTTCTCATGATCGATCGTCATTTTTCACAACACCAACTTGATCAATTACTTAAATAAATATTAACACCCTTCTCTAAAATGTAGGGATGACTGATCACATTGTATAATTCAATGGATCACTCACAACAAATGTCCCGTGATGATTGGGTCATTGAATCCGGGATGACCGATCGCATAAACCTTAAACCTCTATGTCGTGTATCCATACATGTGACCCAATAATATCCTCAAGCAAAAAATCAAACCTCAATCTAAACTCTAACCTCAGAATACACATTCTCATATGTATGTGTTGTTCGATATGAAAAATCAAATTTAAACATCGGTATCGACATAAGAAAAACTCGTATATGAATTTGATCATGTATTGCCTTCTTCGTACACTGCACAATCATAACCTAGACTATAAATAACACAAAAAATGTATATAGAGATCCATCATAGTCCCAATGAAACAAATGATAAGGACTAGTCGGATCAAAACATAACATATACAGATGCCTTGAAATTTAATGATGATCTTCCCTTTCCTGTGCTTTCCATGAAGCCTCCGAGCTTCGAAGTGATCTTAAAAGGAATAAGCATGTAGTTTCAAAATTACCTTCGGGAAAGTGTGTCCCACCGCATATTTCGCCTTAGGCTCCCAAAAGCTTTAGAGTTTTGTCATTGCCAAAAGACTTCCATAAGATGTAACTCCTTTTGGCTTCATCTCTTTATTAAATGATCAACAAACCATACAGGCACTTCTAGGTAGGGTAGATCAGACCAAATCGGCAGAAAATAATCAAGCCGCACTCAAGCCAAGCTAGCTCATTTACAATTAAAAATCTGATCAATAAGGTCAGACTAAATCCGACCTAAATAGCTAGGACAACTCGATGTCAGCACTTTTTTCCAAAGCCTGGTCCATTGAGTCTATGATTTCCAAATTGACAGCTTCAGGAAATTGAGCCTTAAATGTTCATTGCATACATTTTCATAATGTTAGTAATTTAGTTCTAAAACCTCGATCATTGATATTTCACATCTATTGATTTTCCCTCACTATTTCAGTTTATTTCAGATGATCCCTTTCTCTATGTTACCTCGGAACAGATAATAATTATTCACCCTCACTCCTCGAGGAGTGACTAACTAGTTCAGAAAATAAAACATGGCATTCCCTTAAAGCAAATCATAAACTAAGTGATAAGAATATAAACTAAGTAAAAAAATAAAATCTGTTGGCTTGAGTAATAACATAATTCTTCATAAGATAATGAATCTTCTTGTCTAGGACAATAACAAGTGATGAAAGTGACTACAGCATATTGAAAGCTTACTTGTTCTAACATCCATATGGAAAAAGGCAATCAGATATATAGAACACTCAGAAAACTCATTCTGTTTTGAATTCCTACATATATTGTATAGTGGTGGTATGAATGAAATGGACACAAATTTAGTTCACTCGGCTAATTGAAACAAACAAATGAGTATCATTTTTTAGGACAAAATGATGCCCATTGACATAAAAAGCAGATTACACAGAGCGCTACAAGGACTGACAATGTTCTAAGAAACCAATTGCATTTGATCGAATATGTGGCAATGGTAATCCATGGAAAAACATCCAACTCTGTTAATTTGCAAAATAATTATCTATTGGATCCTTTAATCCATAAGACCCTTATGTACCGATTGGCACCTCAATACAGTCAACAAACATAAATTTTTCCTCCCATGGGTCTTTAGATGCTCAGTTCATGGATAGTGGCGATATTTAGTAGTCGTATCAGGATTTAACATCATCAACCCCTTAAGATATAAAAACTAAGATTTATCAACAACAACACAAAAATATACTGTATAGATACGCACTAACACAATATACCGTCAGGCGATAAGACGCTCTCCATAGGGCAATAAAATCTAATGATATGATTAAAGTGGAAGGGTGTATGACTGTGATTGAAAAAGGTTGCAGTATCGTTCGTGTCTCGACGGCGGTTTATTGTTGTTGATGAGCAACAATAACAAGATCGAGAAAGAGGTCTCACCGAAGCTGTATGGTGCGACGAAGAGGCGGTGGGGAGTGGATAAGGGCGGCGCACCGGCGTTGGCGCCCGGCGAAGGGAGTCGCACGTCAGTAAGCCACCTAGGGCAAACTGCAGAGGTGGAAACCGCGAGCGGGATGAGAGTTCGCGGCGTGGGTGGCCGACGACGCTCTGTCGTCGGGTTTGTGGGCTTTTAGTAAGGCCTGATTATTGGGTGGGCTTATGGGTCTTGATCTTGATGCTGGTAGCCCCAATTCCACCTAGAAACAATGATTGGGCTTGTATTTTCCCTCGCAAAAGCCCGATCAATTAAATTCAGGTCTGAGGTTTGATTAGGATGTGTGAGTCGTAGGATGCAAACGGACGGATACGGATACAGGTATCGCCATATCCTTATCCGCTTCAAAATATGGATACGGATACGGATATCGAAAATTGAATACCGTATCCTTAAATACAGATACGGATTCAGAATCGGATAATCATGATTTGGATACGGATATTTAATAAACGGATACGGATTATCCTATAAATATTAAGTGCCTCCTTATACTTTTAATTAGAAATGACGTCTTTACAAACTTGTAATTGATGGACGACTAATCTTAAATTCAATAAACTTACAATGTTAAATAATAAATAAGAAAATAAATTAAAATATTGAATGAAATAAATTGAAGAGCATATAATAAAATTGTATGATGACGTACCTCTGTCTTCCTTCATTTGAAATGTTTCCAAAATATAGGAAATATGTAACATCGTAACCAACTAATAAGATAAAGTGATATGCTATATTTCGTGAAACGACATTATGATAAATTATAAAAGTTTATTACTTTTTTTGGCATTTCATGATGAGGCACAATTCGTGTCAGAGCTACATTGAGGCATGCAAAACATGTGTGAAGCTGAAATATTACTGAAAATATGGATAATACGGATATTCGTATCCGTATCGTGAAAAATATATACATCCGTATTGTATCCGTATCCGAGAAAATTTCTATAATGGTATCCGTATCCGAATCCGTATCCGCAAAAAATTAAAACTAGTATCCGTATCCGTATTCGTATCCGCTAAAATCCGAAAATATATATTCATATCCACTTAAAAAGCGGATACGGTAGCGGACAGATTCGGATACGATTGCATCCCTAGTGAGTCGGCTTTTAGATCGGGTCGGACAACCCGATCCAGTGCGTTTGGAAAAAGGTAGAAGTCCACGTGGAAATGACAACCGTAAACAAATCTGAACTGGTCCCTTTTTAACACGGAGAGAGAAAATATGGATAGAAGTGGGGTAAGTTTGGATTAGAGTAAATTGCAAAAATGACCCTAAATTATACATTCGATTTTAATATCATATATGAACTTTGAAAAGTAAGAATATGGTACCCGATCTTTATGGTTTGTCTAAATATGGTCATTGACTATTGAAATTTAGTTAATTGTTTTTGTCTTTCTAACCTTAGCATCAGCTCAAAATCACATTGACATAAATAGTAAAGATCGGATACCACATTTTTACCTCTTCAAGTTCGAGTATGACAATGAAATCGGGTGTATACTTTAGAAACTTTTGAGTAATTTAGACTTTTAAGAAGAGCTGAAGCAGATTGGTTGTTCTGTAGATTGAATCTAGCATTTCATGATATACGAAAGAGCAAATTACAAGAAGGAACTCAAACTTGTTGTTCAGTAACAATGTGGTCTCTAAACTTTCACTCATAACGATTTGAGTCACAAACGTTATTTATGGTAACAATGTAGTCCCCAACCAAATAAATTTAACGGGCGTTCAGAATTTATGTAAATGGACAAAAATAGCCTTTGAGCTTTCCCAATCCCCTGTAAGCCCTTCCTCTCCCACGTCACCCCCTTCCTCCAATCCCCCCATTCTCCTTCACAGACAAGACCAATGATCCATCTTTTTGTCTCCCCTACTTCACACCGTACCCTATTTCTATCCAAGAAATTCCCAGTTGCATCATGTGTGTTGGAAACTAGATATTTACAACGAGTCATGAATCCTGTTTATATTGAAATAATTTAATAGTCGGTGATTTTTTATATAGTCGTAAGAGGTTAAAGATCTCTTGCATCAGCTGCATTTTAGTTCACATGGTTCAGCAACTTTAATGTTTTTTTTGATAGTTCTTTAGGTATTAATTCAGATATAATGGTTTAATTTCCAGTTGGAGTATAGTCTACAGATCGACAAAATCAAGCATCTTGTTACAATCCAAGTACAGGATCCGATGAAGTATTGGGTATCTGCGAGTATTCCTATTGCAGGTGCTCTTGAGAATCGACTGATCTAACGCATATTGACTGATATAAAGCATATCGAGATCCGAGGGATTACTTCTCTTCAAGTTTGTCTAGTTGTCAATCTTCAAGAACGCAGTCCTAAATTAAGCTTGGCGACTCAGATCAAATAAGGCGTCGTATTGAAGATCGGGTTCTAGCGCGAGCTAATCTCACGCTCGTTTGATGAAAAATTATTCGTGATTGCAGTGAAGGGAGATTTGGTTGAACATGGTCTAGATCCCCAACCCCCAATATCAGGTTCCTAGCATGAGTGAATCTCAAGCTCATTTGATGAAAATCGGAAGAAGAACAAAAGGGGTTTTGGTTGATCACGAAGGCGAGAAGTGAAGAACATACCTCGATGCAGAACGAGTTGAACCCTCGTCAAGGGCTTCCAACGGGATGAACGGTTGGCTGCGGATGCAATATGGTTACGGTGCCAAGTAGGGGAGACGAGAAGATGGATCGTCGGTCAGGGATTGGGAAAGATCCATTTACAAAAATTCCGAACGCCGTTAAATCGATTTGACCGTGAAGAAGAGGATCCGGGGACTCAATTCGTTGCAATTAGAAGTTTATGGACCACTTGTTACGCGCAGCACGTTTGGGGACTTCCTTGTAATTTACCCTATACTAAATCCACTACTCATCATATATGTCCCTAAAAGGATCCAACTTCCGTTAAGTCCGACGGAAGAACTTATATATTGATGATTTTACCCCCCCCCCCCCCCCGGTCCTGGAGCCCCGCCGCCAAGGAGCGAGCTGCACCCCCCGCCCTGGAGCCACGCCGCCGAGGAGCAAGCTGCACGCCCCGCCCTGGAGCCCCGCCGCCGAGGAGCGAGATGCACCCCCGCCCTGGAGCCCCGCCACTGAGGAGCGAGCTGCACACCCCCGTCCTGGAGCCCCGCCGCCGAGGAGCGAGCTGCACCCCCAGCCCTGTAGCCCCGCCGCCGAGGAGCGAGCTGCACCCCCTGCCCTGGAGCCCCGCCGCCTAGGAGCGAGCTGCACACCCCCGTCCTGGAGCCCCGCCGCCGAGGAGCGAGCTGCACCCGCCGCCCTGGAGCCCCGCTGCCGAGGAGCGAGCTGCACCCCCGCCCTGGAGCCCCGTCGCCGAGGAGTGAGCTGCACACCCCGTCCTGGAGCCCCGCCGCCGAGGGGCGAGCTGCACCCCCCCTCCGCCCTGGAGCCCCGCCGCCGAGGAGCGAGCTGCACACCCCCCCCCACCCGCTCAGCTCCCGCCCCGCCCCCACCGACCCCCCCCCCCACCCGCTCAGCTCCCGCCCCGCCCCCACCGACCTCCTCCTAGAAGACCCCCTCCCCGAGACCCTCCTGTCGAGTCGCCGCCCCCCTGCTCCTCGTTGAAGCCCCATAACCGAGCCCCACCGTCGGGGAACCCCCCGCGCCCAGCTCCTCGGAGCCCCCCCGACCCCCCCACCGAATCGAGTTCCTCCCGGAAGAAACACCCCCCACCCCGGCCCTGCCCCTGCTCGACCTCTCCCCTGATGAATCCACATTTCATCATCTTTATTCTATCATTTTGGCATCAAAAAAATCTAGCAAATACCTGTAAATAGCATTAAAAACACCATCTTAGTATCCATGCATGTACCTGTAAATAGTGTATAAAATACTGTAATTAAAGCCAAAATTATAGAATAAATAAAAGAAAAGAAAAAGAATAAAATATTGTAAATATTTTATGACCCCAAACCCCCGAGACCTAGGCATCTTGATGAATAGGTCGACAAGGAACAGAGTAGGGGGAGATAAGGGCCAAATACCTATATTTATTAATTCATTCTTTATTCATTTTGGGATCCATTTTTTGTTCCACTTTTTATACTTCAAATAAAGAAACTTTGTACATGAAAGTTGTAGATAATTAAATAAAAAAATACAAAATGATTTCACTCAAAAATAAGGTACAGATAAAAAGTTATGATCTGAATAAAAATCCAGAATCCCAACTTCCCAGACACGTATCTCACAAATAAAACTCCAAATGCAGCAAACTCACCTTTAATTGTATATAGAATAAAATAAGCTATTTAATGGTGGTGGTTTCGCATTTGGCGGAGCATACGGTTTGAAAGTTGAGTTTTGGACCCTCATTGTACAGTTGTACTGATTAAAATATTCCATTTATTATTTATTCATTATTTTTGTATTTTTATATTTATATAATTTTGTGAATATTACTTATAATATATTTGTATATTAAAATTAGAATAAAAACCTAAAGAAAACTCAAAATAAAAATACATGTAAATAAAATACATAGCTACCTTACCTATATTTATACCTATACATTTTGTACTTATATTTTATTAAAGACACAAAACACATCAAAAAAATAAAATAAAAATATTTCTAAGTGTATAAAAGTATTATATAAATTTATAAAATAAGAAATAAAAATAATAAAATTAAACTACACAAAACAAAAATAAAGTATATAGGTATTATACCTATAAAGGGCAGAAAAGGAAACTTATAAAAATATATTCCATAAAAATAATTAAAAATCAGAATTAAATACTTTATAAAATCATAAACATTTTTTATTTAATAACCAACTTTAATCATTCATTTACTATTTTTATTTGAATTTACAAAATAAAATCAGGGATTTTTCCTGGTTTGTCCACGTGGACCAACCAGGCTTCAGCCCCAGTTGACTTCGGTCAACTGGTCGTTCTTAGCCCTATAGCCCGTGTCAGACCTACGTTTGACCTCTCTTTCTCCATTTTTTCGAGGCCTAGTCTTGCGTCATCTCGTGATAGACTCTTCTTAGCTTTTGATCCTCGGCCAATGGGCATGCCCGCCCTGATGATACCTTGGTCGAAGGATCACTGTACCCCACTGCTCTGCCTCGTTCTTCCTCCACTGACCGTCAACCCCATATAACCCAGCTCCCGCTTTGATTTGATTTTTGAATCGCGATTCACCCAGATCTTTCCCCCTGAGTTGTGCTCAAGCTACCTGGAGGTGACAGCTCCAGGTTCCTTGCGTCAAGGCGGTGGACCGTCGACTGATCTGCGCGTGTTCCACACCTCCGGGAGCTTTGCCGTAGAGGTATTTACCCTCTGGATCCGGCCATTGAGGCTGTTTCTCCGCTTCCTTTTTATCCTCGTTACATTTCTGGTAGTCTTAGGTCCATCCAGATCTTCATTTCTTGTCAAATCAACCATCAAATCACCTTTTCGATTACCTCGCCGGAGCACAACTCCGACGAGTATCCATCTCACTGTTCCCCCCCCCCCCATTTTGAGAGCCACTGGAGGTCGAGGCATTTTGCCCTTGACCTCAAATGCCTCGACCTCCGTAACATTTTCTCTGTGCAGGTCCTGAAGCTTTGAAACACCCTGGGAGCGATTTTGAAGGCTGGCCGAGGTACCTGGAGCCTCGTTGCTCCGCTGACCTCGCGCCGCCTCTCCGAGATTCGCCAGAGACTTTTGCCACCCTCAGCACCTTGAGGATGACCAGAGGAACCCATCTGACCATTTTGGAGCACTAACGATCGCCGGAGAAGGAGGATCGAGTCGAGGAACCTCGCTGCGGCGGTGTTCTTCCCCGTTCGTCCAGCTGCCTCCGCAACCGTCGGATCAAGCTTGTTCTTCGTGAAGCACAGCCATCGTCGGATGGAGTAGCCTCAGCACCGTTCGATCATCATTCAGATTCTGATCAGGGTCGCACATCCGCGAAGCGGTATCGCGAAAGGAGGTGGCGCCACGTGTCAAGTGAAGAACCCAGCGTCGTTCGATCTCCTCAACGAGGGTATTTTGCAGAGCCACCCTCACTATTTTTTGTAATTTTCTTTTAGTCCTGGAATTTTATTTAGTAGTTTAAATATTTTGTGAATTTTGCAACTGTGCCCTCGAACTTCGATATTTGCACTTCGCCCTCTGCCACGTCACCTCACGTGACCTGTTCACGTGAGGTGTGGGCATTTTGCGAGGAGGCCTCGGTCCTTTGGATATTTCATTTTAGTACCAGAAATTTTAGTTTAAGTGTTATAGTTTTGGGATAATTGCATGTAAGCCCTCGGGCTTTGTGGAAATTACATTCAGTCCTCATCAGGCGCGTGCAAGTCACGCGCCCTGGTGGACATTTTGTGAAGACACCCCTGCGGGTTTAGGAATTTGTATTTGGTCCTTGAAAGTAAATATTAAGTGCAATATTTTGTGAAAAATTTGCTTGTATGCCCCTGGACTTTTGGATATTTGCATATATACCCCTGCTAGGCTGTGATATTATTGTGAACTTGTCTTATTTATTTGGAGCCTCATTTTAAATCGAAAAATTCTCAAAAATTAAACTCAAGCTCCTGTGTGCTTGTACTTTAACGCCATATTTTTAGTTTTTGATTTTATTGCATTTTTATATTTATTAAAAATCAAAAACATGCTTTTTATCTACTGTCTAGCTTAGAAAATCCCAAAAAAATATTAAAATACCTCAAAAAATTCCAAAAAAAATCCTTACTGTCTATTTTAACCTATTTTAGTGATAGAACAAAAATCACTAAAAATTGCAAAAGAAAAACCTTAAAAATTTGAAAATACTTAAAAACTTCAAAAAAATCTAAAAAATTGTAGAAAACTCCAAAAATTGTAAACTCAGGTTCTATAGTTTCCTATTTTAATAATCTTTATTTAAAAAATAGTTTGTAAAAATTTTGTGGCTATTTGATATTTTTAATTCCCATTTTACCCTCAGCCAGTAGCTAAGTCACTGTTTTGCTTTATTTCAGTGTTTAAAAATACCAAAATACCCAAAAATCCCAAAAATAGTAGGAAATCATAAAAATACCAAAAAGATTTTATTTCTAAATTTTTGGTTATTTTGCATATTTTTATAAATATTGTAGCATCTCTTGTAATACATTGTTTTTATCTTCCAATATTGAAAAAGAAAAAAATTATAAATATAAAATTATAAAAATCAGAAAAAATTAAAAACCAAAATACCAATATTCTGTTATATAAAGAAAGAAGCCACTCCCGCATCATCTGAAGGGGCTTTCACTGACCAGGGTAATTCAGTCCCCTTGTATTCCAGGCAAGGATAGACATCTATAGGTCCGGCCTGCCCCGCGGTACATCGGATTTAGCGCATAGCAGGCTAGCTCTCTGGTTGTTTTCATTTCTTTCGTCAACTATCTGCCTCCACTTCTTCTGCCATTTCAAAATGCCCTCAATCGTCGCATTCAGAGCTGGCTGCTGGTAGATGCCCAATGGGTTCTTGCGCATTTTGCTCTAGTGCCCCGGTTATCCAAGGAAAATAACCAGCCCTCAGGGGTATTTAGACGAGGATACTATAGACAAGAGAAGAAGAGAGCTACTTCTACTTCTCTATACGCGTCTAGAATACTAAAATAGCGCATTACTAGATAGACAAGGATAGGAAACCAGAGTCAGAAGTGAGCGGCGGCAAACCTTGCAGACCAGGAAACGGAGGCGGCAGACCAGAAAGGCTGTAGGCGACACATTCAACGAGGTGGAATGGAGAGAAAGCCTACTTCTTTTCTGGGAATTGGCCTGAGCGAAGAAGAACAGACGGAGCCTCTCTTCAGTCCGCTCCGAATCATCGTTAATCCTACCGGGATTCTGCACTCATGCCAGCACACCCTTTGTGAAGGGGAGGTGAAGACTATTACACCAAGAATTGACAAGCATGTCACTTTTCGGCCTTGTTGATTTAGATAGGGCCGCCAAGTTCGGGATGGATTGGTGTGGTTCCTCTATGCCTAGGACGCCTGAATCTCGAACCATGAACGCCCCGCGGCACATCGGATTTAGCGCATAGCAGGCTAGCATTGAATAAGCTCTTTTTTCTATTGGTACTCCCTTCCCTTCTTCCTGTTCTTTTTCTTCCTGGATACCTTGGTCCCGGGTCTCGACCTATCCAAGACCAGGGGAATACCCTAAGATAAGGTGGGCATGAGGGCTGAGACTTCAACGAGGGTAAGAAAAGCAGGCTAGTATGCCCCATACATATACTACAACTCAAAAAGACTACTGGACAGCTGACCGAAGAATCCGCTGACACGCCAAATGAGGCTGAGGGAGACGCGATGGCTGAGGGAGACGGGAAGGGAGGGGAAATCGAGATGGCTTGGGCAGGCTTGACTGACGCTCGATCGGCAAAGCATTGCAGCTAATGACGCAAAAAGCCGGGTCTGAGTCTCCTTTCTGGAGCCCACAGCGCGGCCTCGTCATATATAACTTCGTCGAATATCCATATATCTTCTTCTTTGGATGCTTGGGACCCTGACTTCTGACAACCTAACTCTTAGACCTTTGTCGCCTACCTTGTGTTTTAGCGCTACCCCTTGACTATCGTTTCGTGGGAGTCTCATTTCTTTTCCGGACGCGAAGATCTTGCACACAAGAAGACCCGTAGGATAGGGGGTAGTAGAGGAGGACCCCTATCACCCAGTGCAGCATGTCTTTCTGTCTGTGCGCTGATTTTGCTTCACATTTGTCTGGATCCCCGCTCCTGGTTCTAGGGTCTTCGACTGTTCGAGAAAGCGGCTTTGAAGTATGTTTTTTTTGTAATGTGAGTCTTTAAGTCGAATAGGCAAGCTTATATACAACGAGCTGGTCAAATCCCTCTATAAAAAGATGAGCCATGGGAGGAAGGATATAGTCTGAGGTACCTTCCCGGCCTGTCTTTCCAGCTACTTCATCCCTGGACTTAAGGAAGGCAAAAAAGGTGCCCCCAAAAAAGTTCCCAATCGTCTGTCGCGATATATAATAGGCGACCGGCTTCTACCTTATCTTTCTCTTTGTTGCTGACCCTGACTTGACCTCTCCCCATTCTCCAGTCTCCCGCACTGCTCGACGTGTGCGACTCCGTGGCCTGCTCTGTCCTCATTCACCCTCTGATGTCTATGAGGGACTAGATACTCTCCCCTTGCTGAAGTTTTTGAATAAGATATTGGGAAGATGCTACAAATCCCCTACTATATATGACGCTGGGGGTGGCCAAAGAGAAAGATAAGGACGAGTGGCAGCTTGAGACTCTTTCCCGCGAATGGCTACACTAATTTGCTTGCGCTAATTGCATAACGAGAAAGGCCAAATGCCTTTTCGCCGGAGTTCCTGTAGATCAAATGTCCCTTTCGGATTCCGTGTGTCTTTGCCGTCCTGTATTTTAGGTTGTTCCGAGGTAATTGAGAGGATAGTTGCAGCGCTTTTGCTATGATGTTTAACAAGCCGCTGAGAAGACCTATTTCCTTCCCCTTCAGCTCCGCTCTCTAACTCGCTCAGGCTCGGACCTAAAATTAAAAATTAAATAAAAAATTAAAAAATTTTTAAAAACCCACAAAAATATTTGCTTGCTTAGTGTAGACATCACTTCACTTTCACACTCACTCACACACTTGTGCATCTGCCATGTTTGCTCCCTGTGTTCGAACTCTCTGCATACTTGCTTGCTATACATCTTTTGTGCAGAGTTAAAAATAAATTTTAACTCCACATTTATTTCTTATTTCTTGATTTATAGTGTGGGTTAATTGTTGATTAAATACAGTTTATTGTGGGTCACCGCAGCGACCTCGGTTGTCTCCGCCTTGTGTGAGACATACCATTTAGACTCCGATAAATTCGTGTTTATCACCCCCCCAAGCTCGTCGACCATGTTCTGCTTCAACACCCTCCCCCCTTTTTGCACAGAGATGAGGGTGTTGTTCAGGATATCGATGGAGTCCTGGATATGCTCGTAGCAGTTCTGGAGGGCCTCCATGAGGCAGGTATCGTTGACACCGGAGGATAGCTTTTGAGGTAGATCGGCAACGCCACGGAGACCGACGATGGCTACGCGGAGGGAGAGGCTGAAGAGGTCTTGTGGGTCTGTGGAGTTAGCGACGGCGGAGGAGAAAATGCTGGCGAAGCAGGTATCTGGGTGGAGGGTAAGAGAGCACACCAGCTTGATGGCGTTGGAGAGGGAAGAGGAAGACGCGGAGTCGACGTCGTTGTCATCATCACCGGATCTGTGACGGAGGGAGATGCCAACGACAACGTCGATGACGAGTACTATGAGGATGAAGATGGAGACGGAGAGGACGATGAACCGCCAGGCCCCACCTCCCACAGCCAGCATCCTCCCTCCTACAAAATTCTTTTTTAAGTTTGATTAATCCGAACCTTTAGATCTTGTATTGGTTAGTTTAACTCACCCATATGGTTGAGTTAATGGACTAAACTAACGGAAGGTTATGTGCATAAAACAGAGCATTTATTCAGGGTTATGGATGTAATTCGTGATTATCTTGAGTACCTGAGGTAATTATGGAATTACTCTGGGTTAATGGGTGTAAATATCCCTTCAAGCTATAAAGGCAAGTACAGTATAATGAGTCATAAAGATTTTGGGTTGGGTTTGGATTATAACGGACAGCATCGCCTTCTTGAAAACGGCTTGAAGTGCTTACTTCTCTGTGGATGTGTTTGCTTCGTAGGTTATCTGGGAGAGGCTAACCTATTTTTGTGTTTTGGTGTTTGGTTGATGGGTTTAGAGTTGGGAGGGTTTGTGTGATGCGATTGTATTGAAATTTAAAAAAGTATATAGTTATTATGATATGATTATATTGAAATTTAAAAAAGTTTGTAGGTGTTGTGATGTGATTGTATTGAAATTTGGAATAATGAGTAGAAGTTGAGTATTTTTATGATTTTTAGATGATATGATGGTATAATTTATATTTTTTTGATGGAAAGAGAGTGGGCCCCACTATGGGTTAGAAATATGGGTTTTGGACGATAACCCACTCAAAGTGGGGGGTAACCCCCCGACCAAACGGGCACGTAGGGTTTTGCATGGTTCACTAGTTTGGCGGGTATCCTCCTTGATTCGTATGGATCGATCTTAAACCAATGGATGCCCAATAAATCACATTGGATCGAGTACACAACCCTCTTTAACCCATGACATACGAAGCTCCAATCCTATGTCACACCGGTGGTAACATTCGGTTTAAAGCGTAGGGGTTGTTTTGTAAAAAAAATTGAAAACTTTAATAGAACATTAAAATAGAATGAATACTGGGGATATTATATAAGTATCACAAAAAAAAGAAAAATTGATAAATAAAATCGGAAGGGATAAAACCGTAACCACTAAAAAGGATAATGCTGATATGATAATAACGGCCTTTGCGTGGGATGACTCCATGACTATTATCAGGTTGCAGCGAGTATTTATACGTCAATTGACCCTCTCTCGCACCCATAACCAAACTACCTAATTTTTAATCCAGTACGAATCCACTTGGCGAGTAAGCCTCTTCTTCCCGTGTTCAACCTTCGTAGGTAAATAAGCAATGGTGGTGGAAGTTCGGGTAGTGTAGAAGCAAAGTCTGGATCAAGAACAGTTTTGTCGACAAAGGTAATTCTTGTTTGTGATTAACGTTTTTATATTTTGAACAACTATCAAGTATCTGGTCGGATTAATCTGTTTATGAACTCCACACTTTCAAAGTTATCGTTTATAATGTCGTCGTCGTTTCCGGTATTCATCATTAAGAACAATGATTTCTTTTAGAATCGAGGTCTCCTTGTATAATGAAGATCATAGAAAAAAATTTTGGTTCTATTTTCGTCATACAGAAATCAGATAGTAAAAATAATAATAATAATATGGGTTAGTATTTTTCTGTCTATGGATTAATTAAATTTGAAGTAACCGTTAATTATTCGGCTGTGATGCGAAGGATTAAAATCTTGATAGCATATAATACATTTCAGCCCCTACCGCTGTTTATATATATAATTCGGGTGTGTTTGTTCTGTTAATGGAGGCATAGATTATTTTTATGGGACGCATGATGATGGAATTGAAATACTTGACATACCAAATGAATATATGTCGATCTAACCCAATTAATGGTATAATATTAGGAGAATGAAATACAAGGTACACAACTTTCGAACAATATGAACATATAAAAAAATATTATTATTATTAATGGAAACAAATAGACATCATACGAATCACGCTTTAGATAAAAAATATATATAATAATTTATGACTAATAAATGAAGGTTGGTGCCAATAACCGTGTAAATAAGGGAAAATTGTATTATTATTGTTATCTCAATAAACACGTCACGATATGTGTCGTTTGGAAATCTGAGTTGTAGAATAAGGTACATTATGGAGTGTTCATGTTGTTGAGATACATATTTTTGGTTTAGGTGACAACTAATTCGGTGGACAGAGAAACTTACAGGTTTATTCATATCGTTTTCTTAACAAGGTATGTAAATTAATTTATGTTTCATGCCATTGTCATTTATACCCACATTCGATTTTATTAGTTATTGCGTTGGAGTTTTTTTATAATATCTCGTTAAACTTCTTTGATTATATCTCTGTATTACAACTTTAGGTAATTAGGTGCTAAGTTGATATTTAGTCATAATGCTTATCTATGGATTAGTTGTTAAATATTACAGAGATAGCTACATCAATATATATAGCTTAATTTGCAATTTTTGTCCAAATATTTTTATTGAAAAATAAGTTATTGTTTTTGACACCACCATTGTGCGGGAGTAGACATTGTTCATTGTTGGTCCATTAGAGACTTTGACATGGCCGGGTGCCGCGCGGACGGTTAATTCCACCAATTGACCGTTGTAGGCGGGTAATCCTACACTACTTCCAAACAATTTACCGCTACGGCGGTTGACTCAGTACTGATGTCCATTGCATTAGGTTTTGGATAGGAGATCTCGTATTGATATTTGTTTTAGTTTTAAAAAATTTGATTTAAGGGAACAGGGTGGCTTCTATTCAAACTCGGGCTGCCAGGTGTCGACAGATGATATTGATTTATAGTTGATATAGAATTTGATATTATGGTCACAAAAATTGTGATTTTCAAAGAGATTTATTGAATTGTCATTGTTATCCCATGATGATTGACATAATTGAAAAAAATCTTATTATAGTTCATCGTTTATTTATTTCCTTATCATATGGAATTGTCATTGTATTATTTTTTTATACTCATTGTATATGGTTATGATGGTATATCTCATAAATTATTGGTGCATACTTAGTCAAATTCGTTTGACTAATATTGATTTATAACCTTGCAGCTTAACGGAGAACGAGGTTGGGTTGCTCAGATAGGAGTCATTGCTTTATCCTAGTTTATCAAGATTAATGTACGGGAGATTATTGATAGACTTAATTATTTCCATTTTGTAGTTCAGACTTGATAAGTCTTTTATTTATTGGTTATGTTCCTTTATTCTTCCATCATGTTTGGTACTCTGAATGTTATTTATGGAATATTGAGTTTTTATCTCACTCCTGGACTCGAAAAAAATCCCATCGTTTTGGGATGCTTCTACAAATTTTCCCATATTTCGAGGTCCAGGACGTGACAACGTGGTATCAGAGCCAAATGGAAGATTAGAGGAATATTATCTAATTTTAGGATGATCTATTGTATTTATATTTAAGGTTTGAGGTAATTGACAAAGGATCGTTGTTAATTGTAGATGTTGACCGTCTCAAATCGTAAGAGGAGTCGTTGCTCCATGGATTTGACAGCCCAGAATGCCAAATCGATGAAGACGGTCGAGGAGCTCTCCCAGCTAATTCATGATCAAGCTGATCACCACCAGAGTAAGGACAAGAATCAGAGACGTCGCGAGAGGCGTCTTGATAGGGAAAGGCGACTTCGTGAGGAGCGCCGGGATGAAGTCACCTTTGAGAGATTCTTAAAGGTGAAGCCGCCTAGCTTTGAAGGAGTAGTGGATGCTGAGATAGCAGATCGATAACTGGAGGAGATAGAAAAATTATTTGATGCAATTAAATGTCCGGATCATAGCAAGGTCTCCTTCGCTACTCATCAACTGAAAGGTCCTGCTAAGGACTGGTGGACCAGTTTCCAGTTACGGAAATTTGAAAAAGGAGAGATTATTCTGTGGGATGAGTTTGTTAAACTCTTCCGTGAGCAATATATTCCGATGCACTTACAGTTGATTAAGGAGCAGGAGTTTATTAATCTGAAGCAGGGAGATTTGAATGTTGCTGAATATAATAACAAGTTTCATCTCTTATTGAAGTATGCTCCCCACCTTTGTCCAGATGAATATCGGATGACTCAGAAGTTCATTGAGGGACTTCACCATGCTTTAAGATCGAAGGTTCTTTCCAGCATGCCGAAGACTATGGAGGATGCTCTAGCCAGCGCCACAACCATGGAGAGAGATTTCTTGCGAAGAAAGGAGGAGAAGCCGCGCAATGATCGGAAGGATCGATTTGAAAGAAACAAAAATTTCAAAAATTCTCAGAAGCAGAAGCAAGCCTCCAAGTCAAGGCAAAATAGTAGATTTCCTGAATGCTCTTTCTATCATCGTTTCCATCCTGGAGAATGCTATCTCAAGAATGGCCAGTGTCTGAACTGTGGAGAGAAAGGACACTTTGTTCGTGATTATCCAAAGCATAGGAAGCAGTCCGCAACTCAAGGTCAAGATCAAAAGACAAAAGTTCATGCTCGAGTTTATGCTCTTACCACTGAGGATGCTGCTGCTAAGGAGGACAAGGTCATCGAAGGTACCCTTCTTATTGATAATTTGCAGGCAAAGATTCTTTTTGATACTGGTGCTACACATAGCTTCATTTCTGAAGCACTAGTAAAAAGCATGGATGCCAAACCAAAACTTTTAGATATTGATTTGATGGTTATCACACCTACTGGGGGAAATGTAAAAGCATTGGAGTATATTCAAGATGCTCCATTAATAATTGAGGGTCATGAGCTACCTAGTGACCTCATCGTTATGAAGATGACAGATTTTGATATTATCCTTGGGATGAATTAGCTTTCCCGATATCATTGTATTATTGATTGCTGTAAGAAAAGGGTGATCGTTGCAAGCCATCAGCTCCCTGGGATCGTTATTAAAGGGCATGGTGTTGTCTCTGAGCGGTGCATTATTTCTTCCATGAAGGCACATCGCATGATCTTGAAAGGGCGAGAAGCCTATCTTGCCAGCATTTTAAAGGTTGGGCCATCAACAATATCATTGTCTGATCTCAACGTTGTTCGGGAGTTTTCTGATGTCTTTCCAGAAGAATTGCCTGGACCCCCTCCTCAGCGAGAGATTGATTTCACTATTGGGTTGTTTCCCGTAACTGCACCAATATCCAAGGCACCATATCGCATGGCTCCTGCCGAGCTTGTGGAATTAAAGAAGCAACTTGAAGAGTTGCTTGACTTGGAATTTATCATGCCCAGTGTGTCACCATGGGATGCACCTGTTTTATTTGTTAGAAAGAAAGATGGATCACTTTGCTTATGCATTGATTACCGACTGCTGAATCAGGTGACTGTCAAGAATAAATATCTGTTACCATGGATAGATGATCTATTTGATCAGCTCCAATCAACAAGGATCTTCTCAAAGATTGATTTGCGATTTGGTTATCATCAACTGAGGATTCGAGAGGTGATATCTCGAAAACTGCATTCCGAACACGCTATGGGTATTATGAATTTTGTATGATGCCATTCGGATTGACTAATGCTCCTGTCGCTTTTATGGATCTCATGAATCGGGTCTTTTGGCCATTCTTGGATCACTTCATCATTGTTTTTGTTGATGATATTCTTGTGTATTCTCAAAGTGCTGAGCTACATGAAGAGCACTTGAGAATCATATTGGAGACGCTGAGGCAGAATCAACTTTATGCTAAATTCTCCAAATGTGAATTCTGGTTGGAAAAGGTCATGTTCCTTGGGCACATTATTTCCAAGGATGGGATTTCCGTAGATCCAGCCAAGGTTGAGGCAGTCTCAGAATGGAAGCAACCGCAGAGCGTGATAGAAATTAGAAGCTTTCTTGATTTAGCAGGATACTATCATAGATTCATTCGTGATTTCTCAAAGATTTCACTTCCCCTGACCGAGTTGACCAGGAAAGGGATAAGATTTGAATGATCTTCTGCATGTGAGCGTAGCTTTCAAGAATTGAAAAGGAGGCTAACCACTGCTCCTGTCTCGACTTTACCTTCTGGTTGTGGAGGTTTTGTCATCTACACTGATGCATCCCTAAATGGCTTGGGTTGTGTGTTGATGCAGAATGAAAAGTGGTAGCTTATGCTTCAAGACAGCTAAAGATTCATGAAAGGAACTATCCTACACATGATCTAGAGCTTGCTGTTGTGGTGTTTGCATTAAAGATTTGGCGTCACTACCTTTATGGTGAGAAATTTGAGGTATTCTCTGATCATAAAAGCCTCAAATACATCTTTTCTCAAAAAGATTTGAATTGATTTCTCTATTTCTTACCATCCAGGTAAAACGAATGCTGTGGCTGATGCTTTGAGCCGAAAGGGATATGCCTTATCGGCTAGCTTGATGATAAAAAAGTGGAAGTTGATTGATGACTTTGTTTCTTGGAATCCTTTCAAGGAAGGTGACAAGATTACCTTATCTAGCATCCAGATACATTCTGAAGTAGTAGAGAAAGTATTGAGAGCTCAAAAGGAAGATCCTGAGTACCATGTTTTAGCTGAGAAGAGTCAAGGAGAGAGTTCAGAATTTTTCATTGCTCCAGATGGCGGTATCAGATTCAGGAATCGCTTATGGGTTCCTTCACAGGCAGAGTTGAGGCAATAGATTCTGGATGAAGCTCATCGTTCTAAATTCACTATACATCCAGGAAGTACAAAGATGTATAAGGATCTCTAGCGAAATTTTTCTCTCTCCTCTCTCCTTCGTTTTATGTCCCTTCCTTGGCACTCACGTGGCATTACTACAGCTCCCCCTCCATTTGTGGTGCGCTCTCTCTCTCTCTCTCTATTGAATTCCCCATTCTCACGATCTCCCCGTATTCTCTTTCTTTCTCTCCTCAAAATATCCACCTCGACGCATTAGCTTTTTGACTTCCCTATAATCTTCTAGTCCAGATCAGCTCGACGAACTGGAGTCGGGTAAAGCTTTGCTGAGCAGGATATCCGAAGACTCAGTATCGTCGTTAGGCGAGAGAGCAGATTCTTTGTTGTATAACAAGGATCTGCTATAAATCCAGACCATGCATCGGCCGTTCGATCAAGATCGGGCGGTTCGCATGGTAAGCACCCACAGAAATTCGATTTATGTGTGAATCGCGAGATCCCGGTTTATAGCACATCCTTGTTGTACAGCAAAGGATATGCCCGTCCCTCTTTCCTTAAGTAGAGCCCTCTCTCTCCCACGTGCATTTCTATTCTTCTTCTATAATCCATTATCCATTGCATTTTTTAAATTTCCTTTGATAGACAATATAATTATTGCTCTCTATGTCTTTATGTCTTTCTCGAGTTTTCAATCTCTTCTTTCTTTCCTTTTATATTTGTATTTTTCATTTCTTTCGTCTACTACATTCTTTCAAAAAATTTTATAAAAGAACAAGTTGTAATTATTTCATCAATTTGTTTTATATAAATTATCCAATAGTCCACAATAATTCATACCTTAAACACATACTTGTAAAAACAAAAAAAAACATCAACTTTTCTAGTATATATTTATGGTGTTATATTGCTAAATACATTTCCTTTTTATATGTATGTCAACAACTATAATCATGACATAATGTGATCAAATTGGATTTCATATTGAGTAACATTAATATCTATAAAAAATAATAAATTAAATTTGTTATATACAACTGAAAAATTAAGAACATTGTAATAGATGAATAGGAAAGTTATGGGTGTCACTTTCCTAATGTGCTTACGACCGTGGTTTTGAAATTAATCCGATGTAAAAAAGAAATGCACATGTGGTTAGACTAGTACTATTTATATCTCCTTTTCTATTTTATATAAATGTTGTCAAGTTTGTTGGATAATTTCACTTTCCTAAAAATAGTCAACAAGAGAGAGATAAGATGGGAAAAAATAAAAGAAGATAATACAAACTAGAGGGGAAATTGATGGTGGACCCACCAACGTCCCCCTCAAATATGCATTACCTATTGCTTTTGTTTTCTCTCGCTCCTCTATCCTCTTTTATTTGTTGATAATTTATAGGAGATGATTAACTTGACCATCTACTTTACAATTAGGACTACGATCATAACAATTTGAAATGGAATAAAAGGAGAGGCAAAGCATGCTCATACACATAACACAACAATATTAATTCCAAGATTTGGAATTAAATTGAAGTCTCTCTCTATGCACGTCCATCTCTCTTCTCCCTCTCCATGTGGTCGTCCATCTCTGAGTGATTCACGTTTTTAAAGAAGGAAGAGGATTTCGCATGACGCAATCAGGAGCTACAATACACAGATGATCTCATTGGATTACGGGAAGCACATGTTTCATCCCTACGCTAGCAAGTGATGTATTCGTTAGATGGAACGTTAGACATGATGTCTCTTACTTTGGATACTCAAAGATCAAAATCACGCTTCAAAGGCATGTCCTTTTATTCTATTATTCTGTTGTTATCCCACGACTCTTACGATGAGTTAGTTTTGATCTGATCCACATGCTTCCGTGATACGCGAGGCATTATAAACCTCCCTTCAATCATCTCTCGGATCCTTCCTGTTCCCACGGATCCTTCCCGTTCCCATTCACTCCTCCAAGCGATCCTCCTCCTCCAAGAGCCATTGGTGGCTTGAACCCATAATTGTTTTTTTATTTTTTATATGTGATATTGTAATATATTTGTAATTTTAAATTTAAAAATTTATACAATAAAAAAATAAAAATCAAACATGAACCAACAAGAACCAACAAGTGGTTATTTTTATTTTTAAATTATCGAGGTCAATATCATTGGTTGACCAACGTTGTAAATAAAATTAAGGGTTTCTATCACTTGTGCCCCTCTGAGATATCGCAATTTCAATTATGCCCCTATCTTTTTGGTAAAATCAGTTGTGCCCCTCGCTTCTTTCTCCGTTAATCACTTGTGCCCTTCCGTCAGATTGATCGTCAATGAGTTGACTTAACCATGGTTTTTTCAAACCTTGGTGTAGTTAAGAGGGGTATTATTGTCCAGACCTCTTCTTCATCTTCTTCCTCCTCCATCCGTTTCTTCATTTCTTTTCATAATTTCTCTCTCTTAGTAACAACTTCATGCATCCATCGAATCTCTAAAATTTTTTATATTTTCACGGATATATCACTCATTACGGATCAAACGGTGAATTTTACTGAATTTTTTTATGAATTTTTATGAATCAATTAGTCAAAATTTTATCTTAATTTAACAAAAATTGAAAGCTCTCCAGTTTCAGCCAGACAGGCGGAGGAGGAGCGACCTGGGGGCGGGGGCGGCGGGGCGACCTAGGGGCGGGAGCGGTGGGGGCAGGGGGAGGCGTAGGGGGCGAGGGCAGCGGGGCGACCTGGGGGCAGGGGCGGTGGGGGCAGCAGGAAGCGTAGGGGGGAGGCGCGAGATAGAGGGAGGGGGCGGTGCAAGGGGCAGAGGGGGGAGATGCGGGGGCGGTGCAAGGAGCGGAGGGGGGAGATGCGAGGGGCGGTGCAAGGGACGGAGGGGGTCGGAGGGGGGAGGTGCGGTAGGCGGAGGGGGGTGCAGGGGGTCGGAGGGAGGAGATGCGGGGGGCGGAGGGAGGTGCTGGTGCGGGGGGCGGAGGGAAGGTGCAGGGGCGGAGGGGGAAGGTGCAGGGGGGCGGAGGAGGAGGAGGACGGGAACGGAGGTGAGGCACGTAGGCAGAGCAGGAGGCTCGGGGGAGGCTGCATGAGAGCTTAAGGAGGAGAAGGGAGGAGCTGTGGAGGAGGAAGAGAAGGGAGGAAGAGGAAGAGTAAGATGAAGAAGATGGGAGAGGAGGAAGATAAGGGAGGAAGAAGTTGGGGAGGAGGACTTTTCAATCCTTTTTTTAAATTTAATTCCATTTTTGAAGTTAACATTCATTTGTGTTGGTTATGGACGGTCACTAACCCGAGGGGCACAAGTGATAGATTAGCAAGAAGTGAGGGACACAACTGATATTCTCAAAAAAAATAAGGGCATAAATGATATTGCGATATCTCGGAACGGCACAAGTGATAAAAACCCTAAAATTAACCCTCCGCGCAAAACGCTACGCTGGCAGTTAGCAACCGTCATTGTTGCGAATTTGCAAAGCTACCCATAAAATATTTGACGATTGCCGGTGGTTATTGAAACTTGCCAACAAATGCCCAACAACTTTTGCTTCGATTGTGCAGTCCGTTGTGATACGTGATGAGTTGGAGGATTATCTTATTTGCTTGGAATGAATTATGTGATAAGTGATGTGAGAGGATTATCCTTTTTGATTGGAATGAGGTATACGCATAGCCTTTTGTTTTGGATGAAAAAATGACAAATGGAAAGTTGTCGGATGGCGCTTATAGTTGATATGAGATTATTGTATAATTTGATTTATTTGTAAGAGAACATTTTATAAATAGATAATCGTATACTAATGATATAAGTAGAATATACATGTATAATTTTTAACTTTTTTTTATCATTTGTGCTCTTCTTAACTTATGTTATTTCAATTATGATCCTCTTTTTTTTTTAATATTAGTTGTGGCCCTATATTCTTACAAAATTCACAGTTATACTCTTTTGCAATGTTAGTTATGCCCCTACTTTACCTTAATGGAAGGTCGAAACTGTGAATTTTGTAAAAAGGTAGGGGCGTAATTTATATTATAAAAAAGGAGGGTATAACTGATATTGCAGAAGTTAAGAACGTCACAAGTGATAAAACTCCTAATTTTTATTACAACTTTGTGACTGATGTTTAGATCGTAGAGGAAGCGATGGGAAATTTCAGTCAAATGGATCTCATCTAGGGATTCAAATGGACGTGCACATACAATGTTGTAATAGTTGGTCGACTGGACCAAATAATCAGTTCGACAATGATGTCGGCAGGGTTGGGGGATGGAGGAGGTGGACTGAATAATTAATCTATACATTATACTAAAACTGGATTCTCCCAGCTTTAGACCTTCCAATGACACGTGGATGCCTCATTTGCATTCCTTTGGTCGTTCTCTTTGCCTTTGTCTGTCGTGCCACGTTCCTGATTTTTTTTGCGACGCGTTGTTTTCCTCCGCCACGTGTTCGTACGTTACCAAGGCAAAAACCCTCTTCCCGTTAACCCTCTCATCGACAATGGGACGGTCGGGGATGGGGCTGATGGACGAGGGCTTGGAGTTGGGAGGCTTGGCGGTGGAGGAGGGGGCGAGGTTTGGGGATCATTGTCCCTGAGGGTGGAGGGGACCTCGGCGGTGGGGGGTTCCTAGACGACCTCCACGAGTTGTATGCTACCTCCTCGAGATCGTTTGCGATCGGGCAGTGCGATGCCGCACTGGTCACTAGCGCACAGCTCAACTTGCTGATGCACTTCGGGGAGTCGCTAAGCTGAGACAAGCTACATATTGTACCAAAAAGTTGTTTTTAAACTCTTTGTTGTTGTGATAAATAGACATGCTATTGTAGCTTCTTAGAAGAGAAAAAGCATCCAATACTATTCCAAATCCAAATATCAACTTCATGAAGGTGATATCTCTATATTTTGCTTAATTTCGAAATATTCTTTTTATTATTTTTTTCATTCTAATCCCTTTGCTTTCAGCATATGAATGGGGTTCATGAGCTTTTGTTTCCGTATTCTTATCGGCTTCTACATTAAAAGGGCGGGAGCATGTCATTACGTGCTATATTCATAATTTAGCGAATTAGGTCATGCGCTGAGCTAACTGTTGTTGTTCTTTTGATCAGTTTAATAATTTATTAGTTAGTTTTTTCCTTCTAAGGGTCTTTGATATTTCAAGGCTTTGTTCTGTTGATACTGAAAGTATTTGGAAATATTGCAGTTCATTCCGTTAACTAAAGAGGAGTCGGCTTCTTCTGCATCATTTAATTTGTCATATGCATTGTCTGTTCTCTACAAGGGGAGATCTGGCTTAGGTTTGCGTGGTCGTGACAAATTTGCAAGTTGTCATAGCCCATTACCAACCCCTTCATTTTGTAATGGCCGGGACAGTAAAGTATGCAGAAGGTCTCAGAAATGGTAGACCATAACTCTTCGGTAAAAAGAGCATCAGAGGATTATTTCCATGCCGAATGTTGAAACTTTTGTTGCTCTTGAGAAAGCGTTTAGTACATACGATGCTGAAAATTTTATTTCATTCTTCTTGCATGACTCTACATTGATATCCTTAGAATTATACGAGTTCTTACAGGCCACCCTTCCAAATATTGCTAAAAGGGATGTCAATGGGTATTAATTTATAGGTCACTAAAGCCCCCCTTTTGTAAATCCCTGATGTTCATTTGCATGAAGGTTCTTTCATAGTCAAGCTAATAAGCCTAAATACTCTTATACTTGAAGGGCAGTACTGTAAAGCATGAGATTTCTCTCCGCAATCTTCTTCGTAGGAGTTCAGAGTTTGAAGGTCCTTGCATGCTGGTAAAGCAGAACTTACAACAATACATCTTATTTGTGTTTGATTGAGATGCATTTTTGCCAAAATCTCCTTTGATGTTTGTGTCTTGAGTTGTCTTCTGAATGCAATCTTCTTCTGAAACTTCTGAAAGACTGTCTACTAGTGATCAATACTTGATTTCCCCCCCCCCCCATGTGGTGATAGATAGTTGGTGACAAATAAGGTAATGTACTTGGTGCTTTGCTGGATAATGTACCTAAGCCAATTACCAAGAGAAAATACCAATACGATCTGCATGTTTAGATTTTTTTACTAATGATTGATGTTTTTTATTTTTTTATGCTTATAATCTCTCATTTATTGTTATCATGTACCAATCAAATGATTGTATTTACTACACTATATGGTGAACCTAGGATATTCAGAGAAAATCCAACAGTATTTTATTTTATGATCCGATATCCATGTTAATTGTGGATAGATTGGTTAATTATACTATTAATAAAAATAGAAGTCTATATATTATATATCAATTACGGTGATAATTCTATTAGTATAATTCATATAATCTTCTACTAATATTATCATATACTAAAGTTGGTTTCTTCTCCATTTATTAACCGCATAACAAAATTTCATTTAGATTATATGTTATTTGTATAAAAGCATCCATTCTTTTACATAACTGTGATGAATACACCGGTCATTTAATGAACTAATGTTGTTAATACTCTAAAAAATGATTATTCCGGATCAATTTAATTTTTACCTACCACTTCTACTATAATATTTATGTGATGTGCCCCCTCCTCGATATCTTCCCACTATTTGTTTGGTTTTTACAAGAATGATGTTTCCTTTTGTTTGTCACAAATTATTTCGTGTTTCTAATGTTGGAATTAAATGTATTGCGATAGTTTGATGCAATTTGATGGTCAATATCAAGTTGTATTAATGTATCTCAATTCCTGAAATTCAATGTTTCAACCTTGTGGGGTGCTGTTTAGTCCCACATCGTGGAGAGATAAAATTGGCACTTGGTTTTTATGTGGGAAGTCCTGAGACTAGTCTGGAAACAGACTAGGGAGAACTTTGGACCACAACACGCGCGCGCGCGCTGCGTCGGGCTCAGGCTCGGGCGCGGCGCGACCGCGGCTGCGGCTGCGGCTGCGGCATGGCAAAGACCGGGTCAGTTTCATAACTGCGCGTTTGAATTCCAAGGGATACACCCCATTATCCTCTCACAAAGCGTAACCGCCGGACGTCTTTAAGTATGTCACGAACATTCAATCGTCATTCTCAGCGTCTCTTCTCTCTCGAGGACGCTCGTTTTCCTCTCCTCTCTCGATCTCGGACTTCGTCTACGGAGGTGACTTTCGAGGACGCTCAAGCACGGTGCGCACCGTCGACGAGCGTGGACCGTCGGACCTTGGGAGAGGCACGTCAAGGCCATGTGCGCCGGTAAAGTGGGGGGCGCTGTCTCTCTAAGGGGAGTCCTACTACAGGACGCTTCGGTTGTGATTTCTAACTCTACTCTTTCTTTGTCGCATTGTTTGTCATGATATTGGTTTCCAGATTTTTCCCTTGCTTTAATATGCATATGTTCTTAAAACGGATATTTTTCTTATCAATGTTAATATGGTTGCATACCTACATCGATCTGTCTTGGAAATCTGTTGATAATCGGATTTTTGTATGTATGCCAATGACGGCTTTCTCAACAATCTTAGAGAGACAGCATTATAACGTGATAAGAAAAATGTTGGATTTGAGGTTTCGGTCTCGTGTGGATTTCACTGGTATGCCAGAGAAATTCAGGGGTCAGAATTTCAAGCGTTGGCAACAACGCATGAAAATCTGGCTGACCACGATTGACCTGATTTTGGTTCTGGAAACCGAGTGTCCTAAGTTATCTGAACAAAATCCGGATCCTAAGGCGGTTAAGATGGCAGATGCGTGGAAAGAACATGACCGTATGTGTCATGGGTGCATTTTTACTGCACTATCGAACATTTTGTTCGATGTCTATGGCGCATCCACCAAGACCGCTAAGGATCTGTGGGAGGAACTGGACAAGAAATGCATCACGGAGGATCTGGGTATTGAAAAATACTCAGTATTCAAGTTCCTGAAATTTCAGATGATTGAGGGCAAATCGGTTTCAGAACAGGCTCATGAGTTATTGTTATTGCTCCATGGGTTAGCCAAGGCAGAAATGAAACTTCCTGAAAAGTTTCAAGTTATGTCGATCACTGAGAAATTTCCCAAGTCCTGAGAAGATGGGATGTCCCTAAAGCACAGGAAGGGGAAAATCTCTCTGGATGATTTGATGGTCTCGATAGCTATTGAAGAGGGGCATAGGAAACAAAAAACCAGTGATGCCTGTAGACGTGAACCCTAAGGTTAATGTGATAACCTTAAAGGCAAACATTGCTAAAGGGAAAAATAAGAAACTGAAAGACAAGGGAAAAATCCAGAAAAAAAATCAAAGAACAAACCTTGCTGGCAGTGTGGACAGGTTGGACACTGGAAGAAGGATTACCCTTCTCTAAAGATCCAACAGAAGTCTACTGATGTCGTTCCTCAGGCTCTTGTGCTGACTGAGGGAGGCGGGCCCGGTGAAAGGTATGTCTCAGTGAACCTTGAAGTCTATATAGTAAACGAGCCTAATGAGTGGCTTGTTGATACTGGTGCAAATGTACACATTTATACTGACAGGACCTTCTTTGTGTCTTATCAGGCTTCATCCGGTGGAACAGTAATGATGGAGAACAGATCTGCAGCCAAGGTGCTTGGGTATGGACAAGTCGAGCTGAGATTCTCAACTGGACGAGTTTGGACTTTGCGCAGGGTGTTGTACGTTCCTGATATTAAGAAGAATGTCTTGTCTGGTTCTTTATTAGTTAGAGAGGATTTTCAATTAGACTTTAAATGTAATAAAGTAGTTTTTCTGAGACATGGTGTTTTCTTTGGCAAAGGATATTTGGCTGATCATGATATTTTATTTAGAATAAGATGTGACATTGATAGTTTAGTTAATAATATTTTTGGTTTTGATTATTCTACTTATGTTGTTTCAAATATTAAATCTACCGATTTATGGCATGCTAGGCTATGGCATGTGAATTTCAATTCTATGAAAAGAATGATAAAACTTGACATGATTACTAATCATACTACAGACAAACTCACCAAATGTGAAATGTGTGCTTAAGCTAAGTTGCCTAGAAAACCTTTTCATTCTGTGAATAGGGAAACTGAAATCCTAGACTTAGTGCATTCTGATATTTGTGAGTTTGGTGGCGTGATGACTAGAGATAACAAAAGATATTTTATCACCTTCATAGATGATAGCAGTAGATACTGTTATGTTTATCTGCTTAAAACTAAGGATGAAGCCTTAGAAAAATTTCTTATTTTTAAGAATGAAGTAGAAACACAAGTCGGAAAAGTAATTAAACGTCTAAGGTCAGATAGGGGTGGTGAATACACATCTAAGATATTTGATGAACAATGCAAATTATTTGGCATAGTTCATGAGGTCACTGCACCATATTCACCACCGTCCAATGTAATAGCAGAACGAAAGAATAAGACCCTAACTGATATGGTCAATGTACTTTTACAAAGTTCTAGGCTACCATCTTACATGTGGGGGGAAGCATGAATACAGCCTGCCATATTCTGAATAGAGTTCCCCTAAGGCATAAAGATAACAGTCCATTTTAACTTTGGAGAAATAGGAAGCCAAGCCTAAAATATCTCAAAGTGTGGGGATGCTTGACTAAGGTCTTAGTCCCAGAACACAAGAGAAAGAAGCTTGGACCTAAAACAGTTGACGTGGTCTTCTTGGGCTATCAGGAAAATAGTTATTCCTATCGATTCTTAGTAATTCGGTCTGAGATCATAAGCATAGATGCTAATACTATTATTGAACTTTATTGAACTTCGTGATGCTACATTTTTCGAGAATATTTTTCCAATAAAAAAAGGAATTCCTGAAAAGCTGACTTCTGACGTAGCCTCAACATCTGGTTCTATTCCACAACAAATATAAAAGATGTCAAATGTGGGGGCTTCCTCTTCTAAACCCAATGAATCTTTAAAGGATGTTGAACCTAGACGAAGTAAGAGACCTAGGATTGCCAAGGATTTAGGTAGCGACTTTGTCTCCTACCAAATCGAGGGTGATACTCCCACATACAAGGATGCCATGGCTTTTACTGAAGCAAGGCATTGGAAGGACGTCATTAAATCTGAAATGAATTCGATCATTTCAAATGGCACGTGGGAATTGGTCGATCTACCTCCTGGGTGTTCCACCATAGGAAGCAAATGGGTATTCAGAAGAAAACTTGGACCGAACGGATCCATAGAAAAAATATAAGGCAAGACTTGTAGCCAAATGTTTCAAACAGAAAGAGGGTATTGATTATTTTGATACCTATTCTCCTGTTACTAGAATGACTACGATTCGGATGCTCATTGCATTGGCCTCCATACATGATCTCACAATTCATCAAATGGAAGTGAAGACTGCCTTTTTATATGGCAATCTTGAGGAGGAGATCTATATAGACCAACCTGAGGGATTCGTAGCATCTGGTAATGAAAGAAAGGTCTGTAAGCTTGTAAAATCTCTTTATGGATTAAAACAAGCACTGAAACAATGGTATGACAAGCTTGATAAGATTATCCAGTCTTATGGCTTTGTTGTTCATGAATCCGATAAATGTGTGTACTCTATGATTAAAGGTGATATGTTTGTTGTTTTATGCCTATATGTAGATGATATTTTGATATTTGGATCAAACATAAGGATAGTGGAAGAAACCAAGAGGTTCTTGAGCAGTAAGTTTGAGATGAAGGATTTAGGAGTTGCAAATGTGATTTTGGGGCTCAAACTGATTAGATCTACTAATGGGATAGCTGTATCTCAGTCACATTATACTGAGAAGGTTCTTGAAAATTTTGGCTATCACAGCTGTAAATCAGTATGCACTCCTTATGATTCATCTAAACTCCTCTGCAAGAACAAGAGTGGAGTACATGTAGCACAGCTACGATATTCCCAGATTATAGGAAGCTTGATGTATCTTGCGAACTGTACTCGACCTGATATTTCATTCACGGTCGTAAAGTTAAGTAGATATACGAGTTGTCCTGACCGTACTCATTGGGAGGCCTTGGATCGAGTGTTGAAGTACCTTAAGGGTACTACACTTCTTAGAATGCATTATGGTAAATATCCTCCTGTCTTAGAAGGATATAGTGATGCAAGTTGGATAGGTCAAATGGAGGACTCCGGGAGTAACGGTGTGACTGGGTATGTATTTACCCTTGGAGGCGGTGCAGTCTCCTGGAGGTCTGTGAAATAGACCATCTTGGCTCAATCTACTTTTGAGGTAGAGCTGTGTGCTTTGGACACAACAGGTATAGAGGCTGAATGGCTTAGGGAGCTTCTCTCTGAGATGCCCATGGTGGGTAAGCCGATATCGGCAATTTCTTTACATTGTGATAGCATGACTACTATTGCAAAGGTAAAGAGTTCAAAGTACAATCAGAAAAAAAGAAGACATATCCAAGTTAGACTTAAGTCTATTAGGGATTTGGTATCTTCTGGAGTGATTGTTGTGGAATTTGTTGGTACCAAAGATAACACAACAGGTCCACTAACAAAGGGACTTGATAGATCTTTAGTCCAAAAATCCAGACTTGGGATGGGGCTGAAACCCACCGAGAGTTTACCCGCAGTAGCAACCCAACCTAAATGAGTGGAGATTCCACAAAATAGGTTCAATGGGAAAACGAGCTGTAAGGGGAACTGGTTGGCACTCAATATGCAATATTTTGCATGTGAGTCCTATCTCTGAAAAGTCGAGTGCCTGAAAACTGCAAAAAAGGTTGAGCATTATGCTCTTCATGGATTCAAGCTTTTATAAGCAGGATGTGAGCAGTGCATCCTTGGAGAATTCCACCTATATGAGTATTTCTGTGGGCCGCAGATAAAGGATGAGGGTTTATCCTTAATATGCTCATAAAACAGGGTAGGATGCATGGCCTTTAATAGCATCAAAACCAGAAGATTGTCACCATAGACTTCACTCTGTTGTTATCACTCGATACCATTACATCAAAGGATTAAAGTTCAAGACTTAGTTCACTTTATTCCTGTGATGGTGAAAGGGGATAACTCAGGTAAAGGTTCAAACCGGAAGGTACCTTTACTGAAAGCAGAGTGTGGAAATCTGAGATCCTTGACTCTTTGTGTTTCAACAGTGAATTCGTGGGGGATTGTTGGAATTAAATGTATTGGGATAGTTTGATGCAATTTAATGGTCAATATCAAGTTGTATTAATGTATCTCAATTCTTGGAATTCAATATTTCAACCCTGTGGGGTACTGTTTAGTCCCACATCGTGGAGAGATAAAACTGGCACTTGGTTTTTATATGGGAAGTCCTGAGACTAGTCTGGAAACAGACTAGAGAGAACTTTAGACCACAACACACGCACGCATGCGCGCGCGCGCCGCGCCAGGCCGCACCGGGCCGGGATCGGGCTCGGGCGTGGGTGCGGCGTGCCGCGGCTGCGGCTGCGGCGTGGCGTGGCAAAGACCGGGTCAGTTTTGTAACCGTGCGTTTGAATTCCAAGGGATACACCTCATTATCCTCTCACGAAGCGTAACCACCCGGACACCTTTAAGTATCTCTTGAAGTGTGTGGGTGTAAGTTACAAACATTCATTCCTCATTTTCAGCGTCTCTTCTCTCTCGAGGACGCTCGTTTTCCTCTCCTCTCTCGATCTCGGACTTCATCTATGGAGGTGACTTTCGAGGACGCTCAAGCACGGTGCACATCGTCGCTGAGCGTGGACCGTCGGACCCTGGGAGCGGCACGTCAAGGCCCTGTGCGTCGGTAAAGTGGGGGGCGCTGTCTCTCTAAGGGGAGTCCTACTACAGGATGCTTCGGTTGTGATTTCTAACTCTACTCTTTCTTTGTCACATTGTTTGTCATGATATTGGTTTCCGGATTTTTCTCTTGCTTTAATATGCATATGTTCTTAAAACGGATATTTTTCTTATCAATGTTAATATGGTTGCATACCTACATCGATCTGTCTTGGAAATCTGTTGATAATGGGATTTTTGTATGTATACTAATGACGGCTTTCTCAACATCTAACGTTGGGTTTCTTTCCCATCTATTTTTTTCGATAAACGTTTCATAGTCATTCATCTCAAGCAAAGGTAAAAGTTTAGAGTTTAATACAGGCCTACACATAAAAGGGGAAATCACAGTGTCCCCAGTTTCAACAAATTACATCCATCATATAGAGTTCAAGGTAATATAAAATTTGACAAAATATTGCGTTAATTATAAACAGACCGGGCAAAAAGAAACCATCCCTAGTCTGACGTCCTTCGGCATAGCGCATCGTTCAAGTCCTTTGGTCCCATGATGAGTTCCGCTAGGTGCGCTTGGAGGATCGGGTTCCAGGCGTCACAGCAGAGCTATCCTTAGCTGAACGATATCAACTAGGGGAAAGTTATACAGAGTTAGTTCAAGAACCTATCAGGAGATGGTCTAAGCATCCAGTAGTAGTAGGGAAAAATTTAATTCTAATTTGTCCCAACGATGTTAGTCAGGACCAAATATCCCCTTCTTGCGTACCCATTCTTGTCTTGCAGATGATAAATGCTTCCAAGAGTAATTTATGTTTGTCGATCGGTATTTCTTTAAAGATGAGTCTACATCGACTCTTCCAAAGTTGCCACCAGACCGTAATCTTAAAACAAAGAGTTCTACCCTTTTTATCCTTGAAATTCAAGGTCTGGTTCAAAAACAACATGTTTAGTAATTCGTTGAAGTTTGGTTCCATGTCACATAAGAGAAATATATCTCTAATTGTTTTACATTCATCGAAAAGGTGTGTATAATTTTCCAGCCCATTGTTGCATAGATAGCACCTGTTGACCCATGGTATTTTCCATTTTTCGAAACAATCTTGTGTTGTAATCTTATTGTGCGCCAGCAACCATATAAAATAGTAGGCTCTTGGTTCCAGGGGCCATTTTCTAAATAATGAATACACTAATGATCTTCTACCTCCGTCTGCTAGGAGGTAATATAGTTGTTTTGTTGTTGAATTTCTTGTGTTAGATGACATGGTGGGAAATATTGTTTTGTCCGTTTCTTCGCTGTGTAGATGGTGGAATATATTGGTCGGAGCCTCCTTTAATCTAACTCCCTCATTTGAGAGCGCTAAAGGTAGCTTATTTTGTAAAGATTTAAACCAGTTGACTCTAGCTAGCCACGAGTTTAGTCCACTCTTTACCGAGATGAAGTGGTTCCTAATATATGACATGAGGAGTGGATAGGACTGTTCTAGTGAAGGGGTGCTTCCTAATTGGTCCTTCCACAATGAAGAGTGTGAACCATCTCCCAGTTGTTTGTGTAATACCGGTAAAAGCGGTTTGAAGCCCTTAATATGTGATTTCCAAACCAATGAGTGTGAACGCTTAGGGGTAGAAGCGAGTGTTATGGGACCTCCTCTGAAGTGCGAGGAGCTAATCACCGATGACATCCACGGTCTCACAAAATCAACAATGCGAATTGCCGATTTTGTTAAAAGTGCATTATTGAAGGATCGAAGGTTAATAATTCCTCAACCATCATTCAGCTTAGGCCTGGTTACCTTTGACCATGCCACTTTAGCCTTCTTTTTAAGATCTTCAGCGACCCCTCAGAGAAAGTTTCGTCTAAGTCTGTCTATTTTTTTAACTATATCCTCCGGCATCTTCAGACATGACATCTCGTGTATGATGGTCGGTGTTAAGGCTGAGTTTAGCAAATTGATTCTTGCCGGTAGCGGAAGTATCTTGGACTTCCAACCCTGAAGTTTTGCCGCAAACTTATCAATGGTAGATGACCATTCGCTCACGAGTCTCCTATGTATCGTTATTTTGAATCCCAGATATTCCATAGGAAAAGATCCTTCAGACCATTTTAGTATATCCTTGACCTTAGCATTTTCATCACCTGACAAGTTTATCGGATAAAAGGAGCTTTTCTTTTCGCTAATGCGAAGACCTGACATTTTGCCAAAGATTTTTAGCGTGGTGATGATGTTTTTGAGGCTCTCCTCTTGGTATTCCAGGAAAATGAGAAGATCATCTGCATACTGTATATTAGTAATCTGGGTTTGCATTCCGTTTCTCACGAATCCCCTGAATTTCTCTCCTATTGCTAACTTGTGTAGCATCGCATCAAGGACTGACATTGAATGTATGAAAAGAAGAGGTGATAGTGGGTCTCCTTGTCTCACTCCACGCTTAGGATGAATGAAACCCGAGGAAGTTCCATTGATTTTAAATGATACACCAGTTGTTTTTAGAAGTGCAGTAATCAACTTGATGAAAACTGGAGGATATTCTGCCACCCGCAAATCTTCTAGTATAAAGGGCTATTTTAATGTATCAAATGCTTTTCTGAAGTCAATCTTCAACACTACCGCTTTAGTTTTCCGTCTACTCCAGTCATGGGCAATTGAAGATATAACAAGGAAGGCATCCACTGCGGATCTGTTCTTTAAAAAGGTACATTGAGATGGTGGGATGTTGTTCGCAAGAAAGGATGCCCATCTATTTGCTATTACTTTGGATATTATGCGTATCGGTAGATTGATCAAGCTAATTGGTCTATAGTTTTCTATGTTTTCCATTCCACCTTTCTTATAGATTAAGGAGATAATGGTGTTGTCTAAATGTCTGAAGTCCGAAGTCTTAAACCCCTCACTTTGTATAATTGATATCATGTTCATGAAATCATACTTCAACAAATGCCAATATTTCTTTACAAACTCAATTGTGAGTCCATCAGGTCCAGGTGCTTTGTTGTTTCTGAATGTTCTAATGATGTCTTGTACTTCCCTCAGAGATATTGGATCTGTAAAAATTCGAGGGTCCTCTAATTTGATTACTAGATCCGTTGGTATTACCACAGCACGGTCATTAGTCATCCCAACTTCTTCATCATCAAATAATTTTGTATAAAAATCCACCACGACCCTTGTGATCTCTTCCCTACCCTGTACCATATCTCCCCTTTCATTTTTCAAAGTCGTGATTAAATTTCTGACCGTTTTTTTGGATGCCATCATTTTCATGAACTTGATATTTTCATTTCCCTTTTGTATGTAATTTATCTTTGCTCTCTGTTCCCAAATCAATCTCTCATCATTTCTGAGAGACTCCAATTTACTGTACAAGTGTTTAAGTTTTCCAGCTACTTCCTCGTCTCCCGATTTTATTACATTCTCCGCCATCCTTATGTCCTCCTCGATTTTTGCTATTTCTTTATTTATATCAGGGATTTGTTGCCTGCTCCAATATTTGATGAATGCACATAATCTTTTCACCTTAACCGCCCATCTGTGGAAAGGGTTGTCGGAGATAACCTCATTTGCCCAAGCATCGTTGACCATTGTCATAAAAGACTCTTTTTGTAGCCTGAAGTTTTCTATCCTAAAGATGCGATTGGTCAATCTAAATGATCCTCCTCTCAGTAACAAGGGGTTGTGATCAGAAAAAGTTTTTGGTAATCGTCTTGATTGGGCGCAAGGGAAGACTGCCTGAAAGTTTAAGTCCACCAGTATACGGTCTAGAATGGCCCACGATTCACAATCCGAAGATCCCGACCATGTGAAAGTTGTCCCTCTCTCTTTTTGTTCAATAAGGTTTGAGCGATTTACCCACATATCAAATCTTTTGTCAAACCTTTTTAGTGGTTTGTTCGATACGCGGTCTGTTCTATTTCTAAGCAGGTTGAAGTCACCAACCAGAATCGATGGAATACCCACTAACGCTAGAGATCAAGTGAGTCAAGGAAATCATTCTATCTGTCATCTCCCGGCGGTCCATAAATATTTATGAGTCTACAAATCAAGTTATTTTGTAACAGTTTGAATTCAAACAAACTAAAGTAAGGATAGTCTACTTTGTTACCACAGAGATCTTGTGGCAATCCCAACCGGTCATAATTCCGCAAGTTTGTCCAAGGCCGTTTGCATGCCACTCAAATCTTTCCATGGGTGAGTTTATCGGAGCTCTTGGTGTGGAAGTTGTTTTTGTCTCTTGTAAGCAAATGACATGGATGTTGTATTTAGTCACTACATTCTGTAACCTACCATATTTCCTTGGGCCCCCAAACCCCTTATATTCCAAGTTAACACAGTGAATTCCATGTTTAGTGTATAGTATTTCAACGTGTTTAACTTCTTTTAGATGTTTCTCAGTTTAAAGGCTAGTATTTACATTTAACTAATCAACTACTTCGTTGCATAATTCCGTAATAAATTTATTTTTTTCCTTCTCAATTTGAAACGTGAAATGAAAAAAATCTAAGAGGTTTCTAATTCTACCAGACTCCAACACTGAATTTTGAGAAAGTTCCAAAGGATTGTTTGATTGGAAAAATGAGTTTTCCATACCTTTGCCTTTCGTAGCCATTTCTTCCGGTGTTGTCATTTGATTCTCCCTTTGCCTAGTGGTGAGATCCACTACTAGGTTTAAGGCACTCTGCATATGTGTTTCCATTGTAAGGTTTCCCGAGTCCTGGACCTCTGAGGTTGGTAGGTTTTTGATGTGCTCCCACATCAATGGATTGATTTGTTGTCCCTTGCGCTCCAGCCAATTTAGCGCACGTTCCAGATGTGCTCTTGTGGGCTCCTCCACATAGTTGGCATGCTTTTCAGTAGATGGACCCCTGTGTGTTGGGAAAGGGACGATATTTAAATTTGTTCTCTCCCAATCATTTCCAGGGCAGAGATTGAACTTTTCATCCTAAGTTCAACAATTGGGGTTGTTTGCAGATTTCTTCTCGAACATTTGTTTGACTTTACGTGCATATCTTCTTCCAGATTGAATGCTCCCATGTCATTCTTAAGAGTGGTAGAGTCCACCAGAGGTGTATTGTAATGAATGAATTTAGCCGAACGAAACTGAGAAACCGGTGAGAAGGTTACCTCAGAAACTCCGTCCACCGTATTTACTTCGATTGCTCGCGGCACATTTGTAATATCCGGTATATCGATCAGAAGTTTGACTGCCATGGCATCCCCGCAGTCCAAAGAGAGGTTTGGGCATTCATAATCGAGGAGCCTTCCGAACTGTTTGATCATGTTAGCGAGGACATAAGGGTATCGGTGGTGTAGCGGCAAACCCAATGCGTCCACCCAATATGCAGCGACCTCCTCCACTCTCTTTGCTCCAAAGGAGGGGGACCATTTGAAAAACCATAACCAGTTTCTATCGGAGCAGTGAATGGCTAAGTGAGCCAAAGTCTCAAAGATGTTGGAGGAGTCGACCTCACCCACCAGTTGCCGGTCTGAGATTCTCCACAAGCGTCCAAAGGAAGCCTTCGAAACTTCCCTTGAAAGGATCTCTCTCGCGCAGTCGATGGAATCGAAGGAAGTCGAATATTCGATGATTAGGTATTTTTGAAACTCTGAGTGGAGTCGTTTCGCCTCCTCACAAATTTCTGATTTCCAAAACGGGAGAACAATCTTACCAAGGATGTCTGCACGCATTTTTGTCGCCCGCGTGATTGGTCTAGCCATTGACTCCCTCGGACGAGTGTCCACATTAGGGTTTGGGTGGATATCGGGGATGTGTGTTTGCATCTCCGGCCCAGTGTTGCTAGAGCTCCGTCCTTCAATGTTCGGTGAAGACGAACGCACCCTCTTCTGAGGATGGTGGGGGGCCATCGCTTTTGGAGCGGGAAGTTCTTGTATAATAAAACGACAAGAGGCTGCAATGTGCCCTTGTCGAAAGCATAGAAAACAACGAGTCCTATTTGTACAGAACCTAATGAGATGTCCCTTCTCGAGGCATCGGAAGCATCGAGTGTTGATTTGATTTGATTTCACAAGGCCCGGCGACGCAGCCTTTGGTTTTCCTGAACGTGTATTTGAAATTCTATTAGTTGCGAAGAGGGCGGTTTGTTTTTGTCTTTTAGCTCCGGAATGATTTTCTCTGTTGTTTGCGTCATCTTTTTCGTGACGTGGTTCGTAGTTTGTCAGATTTCGCAGAGCGCCAAATCTATTTTCATTAATGCATGGGCATGTCTTCTTGCTTGAGAGGCTCTGTTGCGTCTCCACATTTCTCCACTTATTCGTCTTATACCCCTTCTTTGCTCGTTTTTTCTGTTGAACCAGGCGCCAACCTTGCGTCACGTCGCTTTGCGTAGGTCTTTCCTTGTCATTTTCTTGGATACGATCTCTTATTGTTGGTTTCGAGATCATGTCGTAGTGACTCCTCGCATGTCCCATAGGCAATGGGCGCTTTGCATGTCCCATAGGCAATGGGCACTTCGGGAAGGTGCCAAATTGGATAAAGTTGTTTGGATATTCTAATTTTCTATCCTGAAAATTCATAGCACCCCAGTTATGGTTGCCGTTGCTATTTTCAAACACAATTAAGCTAACTTTTGTTTCTTTTTTTTTCGTTCTCGTCGTTTTTGATTTTGAGAAAGGTATCAATTTTGGAGGGTCACAGTTCCATACCTGACCAACCTTAGAGAAGTCAATTATCCATTTTGGCTTGATCGGTTTGATTGGATCCATACACCATTTTGGCTTGGTCGATCTGATTGGATCAAGATCACCTGTTTTGTGACATGGATAAATTTTCTCTATCAAATTGCACCTTCTTAGATTGGTATTATGAGACGTCAAGTTTGTGTCTCGGCGGAGTTGTGCTATTTGGTTGTAGTGGGGATCTGTTCTTTGCATCCCTGACTTCTGGATTTGATCCTTCTGTTTGGGGTCTTGAGGTTTCGCTTGGATCCAACATGAGACAACCTTTTTGTCTAACATTCTATATTGGATTTTCCACTGGAATTGCATTTGCTTATCCGATTCAGTACTCGTAAATGATGTGAAATTCATGGTCCATGCCTGTAGAGTACCCACCTTCTTCGTATCAATTTTTTCCTTTTAAAATCGATCACTTCCTCTCCATCATGGTCGGGCTGAATTTTACTAGAACTTTCGGTCTGCGTCGGTAGATTTACTCCCTTGGAGATCGAAGCTCTATTATTCTCGCTTGAGGATAAGGGATTTTTCTTGCTCCCAATTGTTACTAATTTTTTGACTTTCCTTCGGAAAGTTGCACTCATTCTGTCTTGTTCAAACTTTTGATTCTTTTCACAGAGATAGTATTCTCTTGTTTTTTTTGCTCCTTTTGTCGACGATGATATTGCAGTCTTTGCTATAGGGACCCTGTTTTGGATCGCTGAGTTTCGGTTGGATCGAAGGGACATTTTCTTTTTGAATCCCTTGCAACCCATATCTTGTTATCCGATGAGTTTAATGTTAATCCTGGGCCTTTCAGGTAGGTTGTGAAGGACTATCGCGTCCCTAGTTTCAGGACTTTCTCTAAATAGTGAGGAGCTTTGATTTCAGAATACCTGAAGGAGCTAGACTTGGAAGAGTTGGAGCTTCAGTCTGTGCTTTGAAGCGTAGAGACGTGCAGTCTTCAGCAGCTCTTTGATCCCGAGCTATGATGAGGAGGCCGAGGTGGCCGAGCTGAAAGACAGAGGTGTTTTTAACCTCCAAGGGGCCGATTTGGCTTCGACCACCGAGGCGCTGCAGAGGTTTCGACCTCCGAGTAAGAGGCTCCGAGCGAAGGTTCCGTTATGGAGGCTCCGAGCGAGAGAGACTCCGGCCTCCGCGATGCTTCGATGAGGTGGCCGAGATGGCCGAGCGGGAGAGGGAGCGCTGAGCGGGAGAGGGATGGGAGCGGGAGAGGGATCCAAGGGGAGCTGATCCAAGCTGAGAGGGATCCAAGCTGATCCAAGCTGATCATGAATCCCGAAATCTTGTCGGTTGTTAAGGAGTTGATTTTAGACGTAGAGGCAGAGATGTACAATCATATCATGCACTTGGAAACTCGTTTCTTTCCCATCTATTACAACATGATTCTCTGTCGTATGGTATATATTCTCTCCATTTTCTTGAGTTGTCTAGCAATTGATTCCATCTTTACCCATTATATTGTATATCACATTTTTATTAGGTTTATATATATTATTTGTTAAAGTACTTTTTGCATTATACGAGATTATGATGAATATATCGGAATCTTCAAAAATAATATTAATAATAGTCTTAAAAAAAGGATATTCTGAGCCAATTTCCTGATCATCTCCCACTATTACCCCCCTCGATATCTTCCCTCTTCCCTTATTATTTGAACTTTATAAGAATGAAGTTTTCTTTTATTGATTAGAATTGTATTTTAGATTTATCGCAAGTTACAATATTTATGCATAAACATCAACTACCGCCATTATATCATATAACCTACTGTCTTATTTTTATCGGTATCATTCTGAGACCCCGCCGCGAAGCTAGGGTATGCACTCTAGTATTCTATCAATATTTGGTTGGACCAACTAGTTGAATAATTAATATTCTATCAATATTTGGTTGGGCCAACTAGTCGAATAATTTCGAATAGTTGTCAGAATACTGTTTATTCTTGACTCTCAAGATAGACAAGTATGCAAATACTTCACTTGATATCTAGTTTCGACCTCGCCTTTACATTTTTCCATGTGAAAACTGCCTAATTCGCCCCGCAACGAAGCCTACATCTAGTTAATTTTTCTTTCTTCAATGACCCCTCCGATTGAGTAATGAGTTTTGCAAAACTAATTTCTATACACATCTTGACATATGTATTCGCATATGTTTTAAAATGGATATGTATATCGATTTCATATACGTCAAAGATATGTACTTGTATCCGCATATCTGTTTTTTATATAAAATATAGTTGTAGAATTATTTTTTAACCGTATGTAATATGTTTTTATGCATTCTTTCACCAAACTTGATCCAATTAGTATGAACTGAACACATTTAGTATATTTTTATCATGTGTAAGCCATCTAATACATCTATAGAGTATATCTGCTATTATTCGTCTCAAATCAGTGCATGTTTTACATCTATATCCGTTTTTAAAACTATGGTAACACAATATTCATATCCATCGATATATGTTTCTGCATCTGTAAAACAAATGATAATACAATAACGCATATATCTGTATCTGTATATGATGATTTGCATCCCTAATTTCTATGATTCCTTGTGTTGATGCTTCCTTGATTGAATGCATAATAAAAATGCGTACCGATAACGACCAGGTCAGGCGATGAGTTGAACCAGTATACTGTCACTTTTCGTTCGACCAGGTTAGACTAGTGGTCTGAATCGGTTGAGCCGGTGTTGACATCAGCATAACGTTGATTTCCTTGGAGATCGGGAAAAAAACCGGACCCATTCATTCTCTAGTCAGACCAAATGGACCGGATCTAAAATTAGGAAAAAAACTAGACTTTATAATTTAATCGCGAAACCATATAGATTTACCTTGGAGACGGTTGATTGGTTCGAGCTTAATGATATTTGGTGGTCAAATAAACCGTCTCTATATCGTCATATCATTTGTATTTAGAATTGCAAGGTTGGATAACATGGAAAATGTGAATTAAACTATGATGTATTATATGCACTACAATGTTCTAATAATAAATCTTTTGGATTAATATTATAGAACATGGGGGGCATTGCTGGATATGGTCGATTGGGTTGGTTGAACCGACCCAGTTTGACAACGGTTTCATTAAATAAAAATAAAAAATTCAAATTATAAATTTGGCTGAACCAATCGATCCCGACTTAGCCGGTTCATGGTTGAACTGTTCCAACCGGCCGATTCGGTCCGATTTTTCAAACCATGGTTTAAAATGCTTCGGAAGAAAAAAGAACGTGCTGGATACATGAAACATACGTCTATGTTAATCTGATTGGACATAAATGAAGTTTTTTCTCTTTTTTGAAAAATAATCATAATAAAATCTGATAAATAAAGCACATTTACACGTAAAAGGAAAATCAAGATTTGGATCACTTGGTTGCATGATGATACTATTGAATATAGTAAACTGCATGCATCGAGTCAAATAATATGCACCAAACGTTGGTCTTGTAAATGGCATTTGCAACAAGTACTGTAATCCACGAGGATCATCGAATGAGAATCGAACGACCCTCATAGGAGACTATCCTTCCCATCTTGGAATCGACCATTTGTCATCAGACGGGATCCTCTCTATGGTCACACAACCATATGATCCTCCACAACAACTCACATGTACACGCACGAGATCTATCCAAACACACCACCACCTTTTATTATCACTAAATCTAAGACTAAAACAATATAAAAAAGAACACCTGACAGGGGGGGCCAAAGGATCCACATGCAAAGGAGAGGCCAAAACAAAACCCTAATTTCTGGATCCCTGCAAATTAAGGCCCTTCCCAAATGGCATTATTATCTTCCATCTCACTACCCCTTCTTCTCCTCTGTCCCCATTTCCAGCTTGGAGGCTACCCCACCTCTCAGCCTTTGTCTGGCCGGGCTCAGCCCCCGGGCCTCGCAATCACCGTGGCCACCACCGCTGTCACCTCACCCTTTCCTGAAGTTTCCATTGTGATCATACACCCTCCTGATTTGCATAGGACCTCTCCTTGTTGTTGCTTCTGCTCTTCTTTGTGCTCTCGACGATGATCGTTATATAGGTTATGCTCGTCTTCCCTCTCGTATTCATCGTCGTAAAGATAACCCCATCCTTTTGACGCATTTTCTTGATAGTATCGCACAACAACTGCTAGCATGAACACTGCAACAAAAATATATATCAACATAACTTGTAGGCTAATGCAGGCATTTAAAAACTCAAGAATGGTCTTATATGCACAACTAATCAATGTGCTTTTGGTTGATATCTACTTTGAGACATGAAATCCCCATAATAAGAGAAGTTATCCTCAAGGCGACTATCGGATCTAGGCGACGAATCCGTTAAAGATGAAGCAAATTCCATTAAGGTTGTTCCAGATCAGCGCATATCGATACATCCTTATCTAGCCGGCACTCAACAAGTTGAGTCTTCTTACATAGTTAGAGCTCACCTGACCATAAGCGAGCCGGAGTGGAAGAAAGGTTCCATATGACGGTGAAGGTGGCGGCTGCGGCGGCCTTCTTGTGGGTACATGACTCCCATGCGTCCTTGAATCGTTCTAACCAAAATGTACCTGTACCAAAATGCCCCGTCGGAATTTGATAAAAAATATAATTAGTGATTTTCCACAAGAAATTTACGCAAAATAATCGAAAATGGGAGAAGGATGAGAAATACCATATCGATATATGTGTGATGAGTAAGATGAAAAAATCCTTGGGATCGTGAACATCCCAAAGAAGGCTGTCAATATCGAAAACACATACATATAAGAAAAATGTGTTATATAAAAAAATTACAAGAACAAAAGTATATTTTGATTATCAATTTTTTTGGAATTATTACCACATTTGCATTTTATTTAAGAAAATGATATTTTGTTAAAAAAAAAGAGATGGTAAAAATGTCGTTTAGGTGGAAAATTATTTTACCTGCGTGATTAGATTGGGATTGGGAAAGCGGGTACCTATAGAAACTTTTATAATGGTAGAAAAAGGTTTTCAGATATTTGCACATGCCTCCCTGAAGTTTGAGTTTATCACAAGTGACCTTCGAGATCCGCGAAAAAAGGACTATTGACCTCAAAGAATTATGTACAATTACATTTTTAGTCCTTGTTCGAGTTATGAAGTTGCGAAACACGTCCCTTGCTTGATTGCGAGCGGCCCCTCGAGAGGGACATTTCGCCCGTGCTGACCCAATCTTAGTTTTGGAGGGCTCCCTACGGATTAGGCAACTTGTTCTCGTCTACGGCCTCTCAACTATCCCTCTACTTAAGATGTTTTTGAGTACCTTTAGATAGAGACATCGATATAGGCAAAAAGAATTCCATGATTATGTTGGATGTTGGCTTATTTAACATTGGTTAAAAGTGCAGGGGGATTTGTCCAATTATACCAAAAACAGAAGGGAAAATATGGAAAGCTTTTACCTAGTTTACCCATGGTCCAAAAGGTGATGGACCCACCACATCGTGCAAGAGCAAACAAAAGCATGGCCATCTGTCAATTGACACGTGTCAGATCCAAATAAATCAAAATAATTACTACTTGGAAGAAAGATCCATACAAAATGAGATTAAATATTATGTTTATCTACTAAAGTCTACATATAAAGGTCATCGAAAACATCAAAAAAATACAAATATAATCCCACATAAAAATCTCACAATGTATGACAGTTTGTTACAAGAACAGAGGAATATTATTTGACAACTTAAGCTTAAGTATTCTGGTTGTAAATATGTCTGATAAGTTGATAAGATCCTGGGGAGGAAAAAGTTATCTAGGCTGAGGCATCTTGTAAATGTAATTAGTTGGAATTAATCCCGCGATTTCCTTGGAGGCGTAGATTTTTAAGACGTCAAAATACAACAAAAGGAATGATATATGAATGAATTTAAGGAATTTTTACACGGGCACCTTTCCGATTTTTTTTCAATTACATATATGCTCCTTTTTTGCAATTAGACTAACGTGCCCTTGTGCTTACAAAAATTCACAACAATGCTCTTACATTCTTACACTCATGCCCTTATATCACACTAACATAAGGATGACAACATGAATTGTGCAAGAATATAAGGGCATACGTGTAATTGGCAAAAAGGTAAGAGAATAAGTGTTACTGGAAAAACTCGAAAGGAATCAAGATGTAACTATCTTTTGCTTCTTTACAACAAGCCAACTAATTAAAACCCAAAAAACCAAGCGAACGCCAAAAACAACAATATCTTATATCAAGAAATCATAGCCATTTACTGCCTCTTCTACCATCTCCAAAGCTTTAAATTTCAGCTAGAAAAGAATTGTTTTTCTCGAGTTCGAATTCCCGCAACCAAAGTAACGCGTACAAAAATAAAAATGGGAGTCTTCCAGGGTCATTTGCGCAAACATAAGAAGGTTGAACATGATAGAAGAAGGGGAAAAAATAAAGGAATTGTAATAATAGAAGAATCACCTTCATAGTAGTCGAAGGGTCGCCCGAGAAGAGGGCCTTTAGTTTGGCGAGGATCTCATTGACATAAGGTAAGAACATCCTTATAACAACAAGTGCCTCGTCCTCTCCCACCATCCACCTTTCCTCGCTTTCTCCGTAATCAATCGCTCCCCTTAAACAAGATGGAAAATAAAATACAAGTGAAGATCACAAGATTTTTTTTAAAAAATTGATTTTACACTCATCACCATGGGAACTATTACAATTACACTTATGGTCCTGTCTCTTTTAACTCTTTTATATTTACATTGTGACCATAGGGTTCAATGGGGCTGCCCCCGTCCTATTTTCAACGTTTTTTATTTTTTCTAAAAATATCACCATGTATATATCCTTCTTATATATCATTCGAATTTCCTCATAAACAGAGACTCATATGCCCTATCTAGAACATGTTGATTGCAACAATGTTTAGACCTTTAAAATTACTTGTTTAGATGGAAGATATATAAGTCTCTGTTTTTGATGAGATTCGAATGACATATTGGGGGAATATATAGATGAATATACATTGTGGTATTTTAAAAAAAATACGAAAAAATAGACGGGACAGTCATGGGGCAGCCTCATTTTTTCTAATATAATATGGGTGAGGGCGTGCATTTAGAAGCTTCATAAGGGTCATTATATGCATATGGGAATTTTATGGATACGGGCATAATTTGTAATTTTTTTGTAGGTGTCCGAATGTAAAAAAATCAACAAAATGAAGTGAAAATAAAATGACGATTCTGGATCTAGGAAAATTCAAACGAACCCTACAGTTTTTCACAGTTGCAAAAACACCCCTAGATTTCTGGTAAAAAACGCATCCCAATGTGCAAACATACCTGCGGAGGACGGAGTTGAGGAGGAAGATGGCAGCGAGATAGAAGAGACCCAAATAGGAAACCCCGGAGATGAAGCTGCGGAGAGAGATGCACAACCAGCAAAGATCAAACCACTCGATCTCGCATTAAATAGCAAATCTAGTCGATTCTTCCAAACTCACTGCATGCCTGAAGTTGAGATCTCTGGTGTAGGAAGCGCAGATGAAGAAGAACGTCCCCATCCCGAACACCAGCGCCGATCTCGACACGTCCCTCCACATCACCAGATCCACTTCCAAATCGCACCAATTACCCGTCAAAGATCTCGATTTTGTTCGTTGAAAATGCGGGAATTCGAGTTCAGAGCAGTACCGATTGTCTGCATCTTCTTCTCTGTTTCCTGCATGCTGATCGCCGGAGCGTCCTCCTCTGCCTCCGCTGCGATGGATACGAATCACGAAAAAGATCGAGACTTTGGGATCGGGCGCCGAATCTAACGCTGACCCATTTCGATTTGATGCCAAATTCTCATACCTGGAAGCGATTCCGCGGCCGGGGGATCTATCTCCGGAGGTGGAACGCTCTCCGGCAACTCCTCCGGCGGGTCCTCAGCGATGGGCGGTGGCGCATCCTCGTGGTGGATCTGATCGACCACCTTGTCGTCCTCCACGGAATCCACCTCCTTGTCATAGAACGCCTCGGGGTCCGATTCCGGCGAGTCGATGCGTTTCTCGGGTGCTGGCGAAGGGATGCTTCCGGGGTCAAATTCCGGTGTGTCGGTGGCGGAGGGCGGCTCCGGTGTCATTGGGGGAGTCTTGTTGGGGGCCGGGAATGGGGTGCTTTCGGGGTCCGGTGGCTTCCAGCTTCGGCGGCGCGCGAGCCGCTTCACGGGGCTGTCGCCGCCCGCTGTGGGCGGCGGCTTCTTGGGTTGCTCTGTTCGTGGAGGCTTCGGCGATCTTCTCGGAGTGGTGGGCGCTTGCTGATGGAGCATTGTTGTGGGGATGGGGAGGAGAGTTGTGGTGGTGATAGTGAGAGTGGTGGTGTTGGGTTTATAAGGATGTTGTCGATTTTGGATTTGGGATTGGATTTAGTGGAGCTTTTAGTTTAGACAAATCCAACTCCTTTTCCATGCAAAAGGGTTTGGAGATGGAGTGAGGAAGTAGACATGACATGTGGTCTGTTTGATTATTGGATGGAGTGGGTTGGCTAATCACATGCTCATAGTAGTTGTTTGGATAATTATGAGAGTTAAAGATGGTTAGAATAAATAATGTGATGTAATGTCCCGTTGATTTGTAAATGAAATTTCAACCCAAGAATACAAGGGAGTAATTGGGCTCAGTAACCAAACGAACCCTTCGGTTTTGGAGTAGGTTAAGTTCATGGTAAGGGGAGTTATGACTTGTGAATGAACCTGGCTAAGAAAAGGACTTTACCATCAATTTCGTCGTTGTCGACGATGAGGGATGCCGGGAGAAGGTTGGCATTGTTGTTCGGACTCTAGTACAATACGAACAGCTCTAGCTTCTCCGTTCGTTCACGATACAGCATTTGCGGGCAATTAGAAAGTGAGATCCTCCAACATGTTGCTAACTTTGCATGGGGTCTGAATCTTCTTAGCGCTAGCCGAGATATGCATACCTCACTATGACAAAGCTCGTGATATAATGTGGTCATGATGCGCGTTATCTTATTTTGATATGGTAAAATTCAGGCTTTTCTCTTAGTACATCTTAGCATAGGTGTTATAAATCAGTGTTTTTGAAATTAGACCGGACCGACCGGTGAATCGGGCCTGGACCAGTCCGGTTAACCAGTTCTTGTCGGTTCGGTTCGAATTTGAAATTTTAAATACTTCGTCCGGTTCAAGCTATTATTTTTATCCCGATTTAATCATGTTCAATCAAAGTTGAACCGCATTTAATTTTTTAATTTATTAAAAATAATGCTAATACCACGAGTTAAACACACGACCTTCGGTTACCAAATTCAAACTCCTAACCAACTACTCTAACATAACTTTTTGCTTATAATAGATTTTACATATAATTAAAATGTTATTATGTTATAAAATAATTAGTCCAAATAATATATATATATATATGTGGGTGTGTATGATATTTGATGGTGCATAAGAAAAAATATTTTATGTATAATATGAAATATATACATTGTATATGTATTTTATTTATATTTCAAGTATATTTAAGTGTATATTATATATATATTATTTCATTTTGATTTGATTATTCGGTTCAATCACTTTTTTCTCACTGGTTCGACTTAATCCGATTTTAAATAACGATAATGTCATCATCCGGTTGAACCGATTTGATTGGATGATTCAACCCGATCCGACCATTTCGATAAGATTTCTGATTCGATGTCTGGTTGAATTTCAAAAACACTCCTTTAAATAGATGCTCAAAATTCACGTGCCTTATAATATGCAATTTGTGGCATGAAGTCACATAGTTCCATGTCATGGAAATATCTGACGAATAAGGGGGTGGATGCCTATTTTGGGGACTTGGGGATTGACGTTCCACCAACTTCTCACTACGTGGGATCCAACGAGAGTGCTTTGCCGATACCTTCCATGGGCTTATCAATGCTGGCCCTTTGGCCTCACATTACCTTTTGAAAAATGGAATTTTACACCATGACCCCCTAAGACCTTCTCTAATTACACGATAACCCGTATAATCTTTGTAAATAGGCCACGACCCTTATAAATTACTCCGCAGTCCGCACTAGGGATGCAAACGGACGGATATACGTATTACAGTATCCTTATCCGTTTTTGAATACCAATACGGACGCGGATACGGATATTGATGGATATTAAAACTATCTTACCATATCCTTAAAAAACGGATACGGATGTAAAACGGATATTGATCGCATACGAGTAATTTTAGAAATACTCTATAGAATCGACTTAAATATATACGAATTTGATGGAAAACATGCGATATAGTGATATTAAATGTGTTTGTATCAAAAAACATATAGAAATAAAATAAAAGAATGTATAAAATTATGTTATACAGGGTTAAAAATGAATCTATGACTACATTTATATACGAAAACGGATATACGGATACGGCGACGGATGTTTGCGGATATCAAAATGATATCCATATCCGTATCTATTTTAAAACAAATACGGATACAGATGTCAAAATATGTATAAAACGGATACGGTGACGGATCGGATACGGATATATCAGTAACCGTTTGCATCCCTACTCCGCACCCCTTGAACAAGGGTATATGTGTTAAATAGAGTAGACTGGACCATTCCGTATTTACAAAGATTATAATGGTGTAAAAACCTCTTTTAAAAATAAAAGAATCGAAACACAACATCTTGGACCTGGGGTCGACTGTCAGAGCAAGTCGCGTGAAAGGATGGCATGCATCGACGATTCGGGTTCGATAGACCAAAAAGGGAAGGGGCTATAAAGGAACAAGATGGAAAATAACAGTGTTGTTATTTTCTTTGAGTTAAAATCACGATACATTACTTGTACCCACTGAAATGGTCTGGTGGTACTGCAGTGTGCCTATCACCAAAAAGAACAGGGTTCAAATCTCCTCTTGTGGAGTTGCATTAGGTAGTTGACAACCAATGTAAAAAATACTTGAATATTTCAACATGGATTTGAACAAGAATCCATATAGCCAATCTTACTTATAATTGGAGAAAGCTTTGCCATTTTTTCAATATCACATCGCTATATTTAAGTTAAAAGTATATGTATGGTAATGGTATGTCTTTTTTCAAGAATAAGGTATTACAAATAATGCATATGGAGAGTTCAGCAGATGGGAATTTGCTTATTCTTTGATTGATGTTTCTTTTCTTCTCAGCGTAGATTTTTCAACACGATTTCGGAGAGTTCATACATTGGAGAATGAAAATGTCGAACCAATCAACACGTCATGTGTTGTACTTTAAGTATGTAATTAGGCTTTTGATTGAAAAGTCCATGCAATTAATTTGGTTTCAATTGGGAAATCAAATGATTTGAAAGGAAAGTTGGGAATTCTTAAATTTGAAACAATGGGAGTTATGGTGAAAGTTTAGTATCACATCTAATGTTTCTAAAATTTTGGTGAACTTATATATGAGTTCACACCTCAAGCTCTTGTAGCAATAGTAGAGAGGAGGAATGGATGGTCACATGCGCGCGCGCTCATCTCCGCTCGGGCTTGGGAGAGTCAACTCGGATCTCGGACTCGGGAGAGTCAATCTCGGATCTCGGGCTTATGCTCGGGAGAGTCAATTAGGATCTCGAGCTCGGACTCAGGAGAGTCAATCTCAGATCTTGATACTTTTGTTGCGGGTTCGAAATCCGAAGGGACACGTCTTTGAGGGATATTTTTCGGAAAATGAAAAGTACCGCGCTAGAGCACGCAAGTCTCTTTATATATTCCTCCCTCGACGTTGTTTTCTTCTCAAGCAAGAAAACTCTCACACTCCCGCTTTTACTCTTTGTTTTTCCCACTGCATCTGCGACTTGTGCTCCATTTTCTGGCTGCAAGTTTTCTGATGTATTTTCGAGGACGTTCTCGTCGGTGTGCGCGGATGAAGATCGTGTGCCATTGTATCTTAGGAGCGGATCGCCACTATCCTATGCACCGGTATAGTGGGGGAGGTATCCTCTTTAAGGACGGTCCATTTCATGGATGCTTTGGTGATCTCTAAACTAATCTTACTTCTATTTTGTTTGCCATAATTTCTTTATTGCTTTTACCTTTCTGAATCTCGCCCTAATTCTTGTTTCCGTTTAATTAATCGGTTCATGTTTGCATTATGTAATCAGATAATGAATGAGAAATGCATGATTATAATTATGTTAATCTGTAATGTTTTTCTTTTAATTCATTTGGATCCGTGTAATTACTGTTTAAAACATATCTTGATGATCATGTTAACAACATCATGATCCTTATAAACTTCCTTCATCTCGCTCGCATGCCTTTGTCGGGATTTATACTCAACAAGTTGAACCATCCTTGAGTTAATCTAACCAAATCGAAGTTACATAAGGAAGAGCCTATCAATAGACACACATAATTAACATGGAAGCAAAACGATGAAGTGTGTTAGAGGATGAAGTTGAACTTCAAAAGTGTTGGTACTTAAAAGAGTAGATATTTGAAATGGAATCGATCATAGTGGTTAAGTACCAATCCAATAACAAAGTTGGTGCTTTGATTGGGTACTCACTCATCTTTGCTTCCCTTCCACGGCACGTGAATGCCTACAAAAGTACCCTTATTACTTTTTTCTACTTGTGGGATACCAAAAGCCCCAAAGCTCTCACCATATGATTCTAAGTTTAGGTGTGAGTTAGTTCACATAATTGCATATAGGACAAGTGGAGTGAGTTCTCATTGGAATCTCTTTTAAGAGGACTTTATTGTGCTTGAGAGTTTGATGAGCACTCCGTCCCATTGTCCTCACTATTTAGAATAGGATCTGATGATCCACACCAACCCACGATTACATTAAATTAATATCCCTCTCTTTTTTTTACTAGCATTTCCACCAAGGAATTCAATACTTTATTCAAAAATTGACACCACATGGAGTATTCGCGAGACATGGAGCATGGTTGTAATTATGAAGGTATATTATTTTGTGGGGATTTTTTTACTTGTGTCCATCTGATTTTTCACAAATCCAATTATACCCTTCACTTTTTTTTGCAATCAAACTTGTGCAATTATCTTTAGCACCATTAATGATTATACCTATCTATCAGCTCCATTCATGACCCCCCACCCCTCACACACACGCGCACGCTTTAAGTCTAATTGCTCCACTTCTGCCACATTCTTCTCCAAATCCTTTAGTGGAGAATCCGAGGGCGAGTTTTGCTATGAAGCACTCATGTGGTGAAGGTCGTCAGTGAGCTCACTGCATGCCACGCGGAGGAGGTGGTTTATGAGCTTATTCCAAGAGGAGGAGGAGGGTGTGAAAGAGGATTTGGGATAGAAGGGTTTGGAGAGACGGGGTTATTAATTATAAAGAAGGATGAGAGATTTCGAAGAATAAACCTTAAGAATTTGCTAAGGTAATTTCTATCAAATTTTATTCTTTATTGATGGAATTTGATAACCTCATGATGAAAGACGATGAAATCATCTAAGATTCTCCTTGAGTGTTTTTATTGTTATAAATCAAATTCAAAATTATGAAGATGTTATTACATGTTAGAAGATCATGAAATTATATTAAAAAGCTTGCATGTTAAATTTTATCATGTTGTTGATTCTATCAGGAATCTAAGGATATATATTCTCTTTTTATATATGAATTAATGGATTCATTGAACTAAATAAGTAATTGACATGTTTACTACTCAACCATTAAAACAAGCATTTCAAAACAAAAAGTAGCATCTCCAAAGTCAATAAAACAAATTATAGTGAAAAAGAAGGGGACAATATGCAAAGAGAGAAGGGAACAATGATAAGTATGGATTCTATAAAGGTTAATGCATTGTAAGATAAAGAAGCGGATAAAATCAAAGAGCTCCAACTATAAGAAAATCCTCTAGTTATTGCATTATTTGCAAGAAAGATAATCATGGATTTAAAATGTAGATTATAATGCATAAAATGCAAGATTATAAATCATTTTTAAAGGGATTGTAGGTTTCAACTACAAGCCAACATATATTAAAATACGCATAGGACAAGTAGAGGATCGATCCACAGGGACTTGGACATTTTACGAGAACTTTTATTTATTTATAAGGATATTTTCGACGTTGTTGATCCAAATTAAATCCTATTTTTATTTTTATTCCTAGAATCTTAAAACAAGCTGAAACCTCTATTACTAGGTTCTCGGCATAATAAGGATCACATGCGAATTTTCTGAGACTTTTTTGTTATTTTGTGATTTTTTGAAGTGCCAGTGGCATTTTAATTATCTAAGAAACTTAGGGGCTTGAATACAAATAAACAGAAAGTTGATGACTTGATTGTGATTACTGAAAATTAACTAAACAGAACCGAAATTTGCCAAAAAAAAATTAATCAGATAATTGCAGGAAAAGAAATAAACTAAAGGAAAATTGCAAGGTCCTTAGAGGACTGAAATGTAATTAAGAGAATTTTGAGCAATTAAAATGCAAATTACGCATGATAAATCAGTTATTCATCACATTAATTAAAATGGACTCAAGTATAATCTTTACATTATTGATGTCTATAAAAGAAGGTTATGTGTTAAAATCTAAATATTTAGATGATTCTCTATTACACGTTTGAGATATATAAATCTAAATTTTAGATGTATCAAGAACATGGATATTAGACTTTCCTTTATCGAATAAATATGAAAGTATATGGGAAGGATGCATATGTGAAAAGCTGCATAGATTACCATTCATGAGGATATCTTGGAGAGCAAGAGTTATACTTGAGTTGATGTAGGCAGATGTTGGTGGATCAACTCAAACTGTCTCTCAATCTTTTCTACTTTTTAATAGATTATATAAGAATGATGTTGGTTTAGTTCTTTAAAAAATCATAAGTCTTTTATACTTTCCTCAAGTTTAAAGCCTTTGTTAAGAAGCAAAGTAGATGAAAAATAAATTTCTTCCAATCAAGTTGAGGTAGAGAATTTACACTTAAAGAATTTCAAGACTTTTCTATTGCTCAAGGACTATGAAGGAATTAACAGCAAGGTACACTCCTCAACTAAATGGAGTTGTGAAAGAAGAAATGGAACAATCGTCAAGATGGCAAGAGGCATGGTAAAAGGTATAGAAATAACATCTATGCACATGTTGAATGCTGAACAAGTATAATATTTCTAGCATTAGGAGCTTATTGTGTTTCCAAAGCTAAGAAAGATAATAACTCTTGGATGGAAGTATCTCCCTCCAATCTTCTCCTCACTCTAGTTGAAGGGACTTTTACACCACGAACCCTGAAATCTTTGTAAATTATATTCTTTACCTTGTATTTCTCGTAATTATCATCTAAACCCTACAAACTTGTTAACTCTTACATTACATACCATACTAAACTTTGGTTAACTCCCAGAAGGGTTGTGGTGTAACAACTAACAAGTTTGTGAGGTTTATGTGATAATAACAAAGAATATATGATTGAGAATGTAATTTACAAAATTATCTGGGTATTATAGTGTAAAGACTCTTGTTAAATAATGGATATTTTCTTTTTTCCACCCCAAACTGATGTGAGATGCTTCATTGTATGCATCCAATTAAGGAACAATTTCCCAATGAAAATGATGTATCCCACCTTTCTCTAAATAACTGTTTAAGTAGGATGTAAACGAGTCGAACTTGAGCGAACCAATCCAGGCTCGGTTTGGTTCGTTTACATACTTTCAGAATCGGGTTCGTTTCGACTCGGTAAAATAAAAACTGTAATCAGGTTCGGTTCGGCTCGGGTAAGGTTCGTAAAGGTTCGGTTGGGCTCGTTAAAGGTTCGTTTAAGAATAGGGCAGCACCGTAGTCTGCAGGGGAGGGTTTTGTGAGGGTCTCGGGAATAGGGAATATGGGCTTAGGGAGTGGATGATTGGATGTGTTTGGGAAAATAAGAGAATAACCCTTATGTTATGATAGAATGTCTTTTTTTCCTTGTATATATATACACACACACACACACAATATGTATGCACATATACTTTTATGTATGTATGTGTGTATATAGTCGAACTTTTTAACGAACCGAATCTGAGCGAACCTATCCTTTTGAGGTTCGGTTCGTTTATTTAATCGAGCCCAAACTTGTGTTCATGTTCGGTTCATTTATTTTCGAATCGAATCCGAATCAAACTTTTAGTGAATCGAATCTGATCGAATGTCAAACCTGAGAATTTTCTGACAACCCTATGCTTAAGTTAAGGCTTTTTAATCTACGAGCTTTTGTGACACTCATCTCCAACAAAAGTGGATAATGACTTCAAAAGGTTTTTGGGAGGAATTTTAAAGAAAAAAATTGTAGTTAGGTATATCAGAGAGTTACCAGAAAATTCTTTGCCAAGTCTTGCCCAAATAGTTGGGGTATGTCCATTCCTTTGAGTAAATCAAGCTTTGATGTTAGCCTTTTCCAACAAATCCGAAGACGATGCCCAAACATTGAACTATATAAAAAGACATTCATATGAGTAAATGAGTTTTTTATTCAAGTCAACATCTACGATTAAAGTCACTATATTTATCCTATATTTAAAGATGATAGAGAGATCAACGTATAATCTTAAAGAGGCATGTATTTGACATAAAAAATAAGGTCAAGCCTCTCTTTGTTACATACGAAAAATGAGATCTTTAATTGCGAATCGACACATAATCGATGTTTTATTTTTAATCTACTCTTTATTTAAACACGATAGTAGACTGAATCCCATCTCAATTTAGGACCCCCTATAGAAGCATTCTCTTTCTACTTGTAGTCTACTTTTTGTTTCTCGTAAAGTGTAGATGTAGAAAATCTTTAATCTTCACCAAATATTGAAATCAGACTACGCCTGTGTGCGCCCCTAGAATCCAACATTCGATGATAATAATATTAGAGCTATACATAGGGTAAAATGTGGCTATCCAAGGGGAGCCAAATTAGCTTCTCTCGTATATTTTTTAAACTTATTTATGTTATTTTTAAGCACATGATAGGATTAACTTAGATTAATAATAAGAATATGCGATTCAAATTTCATGTAAAACAAACATTACTAACCCGTCCATTTAAAAGGAGTCGATTTCAGCAATTCTAAAACCGTTGAAATTTGATAAGCTTGATGGATGGGATAAAAACAACAAAAAGAGTTGGATTTTTAATGAGAACATGTTGATATTTGGGGATCGAAAACCCCCCAGGTGTTTCAAAAAAATACCTAAAGATAGTTTTAAAAAATAGACGAGGGAAGCTAACTTGGCTCCCCCTGGGGGTAGCCCCATTTTTACCCGTATATATCCCCTTTTTAAACTTATTTATGTTATTTTTTAAGCACATGGTAGGATTAACTTAGATCAATAATATATATATGTGATTCAAATTTCATGTAAAATGGACATTACTAACCCGTCCATCTAGAAGGGATCGATTTCAACAATTCTGAAATCGTTGAAATTTGATAAACTTGATGGATGGGATAAAAACACCAAATGAGTTGAATTTGTAATGAGAACATGTTGAAATTAGGGGATCAACCCCCCCAGGTGTTTCGAAAAAATACCTAAAGAAAGTTTTAGAAAATAGACGAGGGAAGCTAACTTGGTTCCCCTGGTGGTAGCCCCATTTTTACCCATATATATCCCTTTTTAAATTTATTTATGTTATTTTTTAAGTTCATGATAGGATTAACTTAGATTAATAAGAGGAACATGTGATTCAAATTTCATGTAAAACATACATTATTAACTCACCCATCTAGAAGGGGTCGATTTCAGCAATTCTGAAATCGTTGAAATTTTATAAACTTGGTGGATGGGATAAAAACATCAAAATGAGTTGAATTTTTAACGAGAATGTGTCGATATTAGGGGATTGATAATCCCCCAGGTGTTTCGAAAAAATACCTAAAGAAATTTTTTAAAATAGACGAGGGAAGCTAACTTGTCTCCGCCTACTGATAGCCCCATTTTTCCTGTATATATCCCTTTTTTCAAAACTTAATTTGTTATTTTTTAAACACATTGTAGGAATAACTTAGATTAATAAGAGGAATATTATTCAAATTCATGTAAAACAAACCTTACTAACCCATCCATCTAGAATGGGTCGATTTCAGTAATTATGAAATCGTTGAAATTTTATAAGCTTGATGGATGAGATAAACCATGAAAATGAGTAGAATTTTTAACGAGAACATGTCGATATTAGGGGATCGAAAATTCCCCATGTGTTTCGAAAAAATACCTAAAGAAAGTTTTAAAAAATAGACGAGGGAAGCTAACGTGGCTCCCCTAGGGATAACCCCATTTTTACCTGTATATCCTTTTTTTTAAACTTATTTATGTTATTTTTTAAGCACATGGTAGGATTAACTTAGATTCAAAAGAGGAATATTTGATTCAAATTTAATGTAATAGACATTACTAAACCGTCCATCTAGAAGGGGTCGATTTCAACAATTTTGAAACCGTTAAAATTTGATAAGCTTGATGAATGGGATAAAACGTCAAAATGACTTGATTTTTTAACGAGTACATGTCGATATGAAGGGATCGAATCCCTCCCCCAAGTGTTTCAAAAAAATACCTAAATTTAAAAAATAGACGAGGGAAGCTAACTTGGCTCCCTTTCGGGGTAGCCCCATTTTACCCGTATATATCCTATTTGAGACACAATCCATGCACTTTATTTACATTATTGCACGTATATTCTTGATAAAAGTGCATTTGTGAATTGAGTTTTCAAAATTTGGATTGAAAAAAGGTCAATAAACAATTACAAATTCATGTTGATAAGTCAGGTGAAATATTGGCGACATGTCACTAATATATCAATTTCGATGAAATATAGGTGATATGCCGTCGATATGTCAATTTAGATGGCTCATCGATATGCAGTCAAAATCGAAATTTAAGACCTTGGATGTGAGTATTGAAACGTCTAATGTTGATTGAGTAGGCGCAATGTCCGAGATTGAGTATCGTCAGACTGCTTTTGTGTTTCATGTTTATGCTTTTCTGCATATAGTATGCAAATGTGGTTCAAAAGTATATGTTAGGTTTGGACTATGGACTTCGATTCAATTTATTTGAGAAAGTCACATAAGTGACATTGCTTTTGTATCAAGTGATTTGATTTCCATTTGCAAGTATACATAGACTCAACTTTGAGAAAATAATTGCCCATCTGTAAGGTGAGCAAGTTATGCTAGACCTGATATAGTCTTTGCTCGGATACCGACTGGTGGAGATGAACTATCGAATACGAATGAGAATAAGCAATCGACTACCGCCACAGAAGCACACGAAGAAGAATAATACAACGATATAATGATGGTCGGTCACCGCTCGCAACCACCAAAGAAGAAAATCACTAGGAAGTAGAATGAGTACCACTCTCACCATTCCCTCACTCTCTCCCTTCTCTTCTCTGACTCACTCTCTTTTTCTCGTGTGGTATTCCCTCTTATTGTGTTGTGGAGGTAATACCCTCGTCCCCTCTATATATAGGCCAATTAGAACATCATAGTCTTATTTCCATCGAGACTATACATAGAATACAAACTCAATTACCATTAGGATTAGGAGTCTTGTCCCTTCAGGATTTCCAATCCTAATATGACACATATTCCTAATAATCTCCTCCTTGAGTTGAATTCTGTTGTGATCTCTTCATCATCTTGAGTCTACACTGGGCCATCCTCGTCATCTGCCGGTCTCGTTAGCAGGAACTCACCGCCTTTAGGTGATGCACCCGACACTGGGGTGCCATCGATGTGTCCCAGCTTGGGAAAGCTCGCATAAATCAGCTTTGTGCCTTCTGACGTGACACCACCAAATATCTCATGATTAGAGATTATTTCGTCATCGTCTTATAAAGAGAACCACACTCGTAACTCGTTTCTCCTTATTGCGCATTCTGTAGCAGAGATGATGATAACATGTTTCTCTCTTTGTATTGCTCGTCTTGAGAATAATTGGAGATCTATAACCTGTCATGATCATTCCCTTGAGCATGTACACCCTACTCGGCATCGTGCTCCCTTGCTCGCTCTGAGAATCCCCTTCAATGGTGACTTGACATCCTCATGACTCGGTTGTTCCCAGTGAAATCAGATTCTTTTTGGTTGTAGGAATGTATCTGACACTTGTCATAGTTCGTACTGCTCCATCAAACATGTGAAATTACATTGTTCCAATTCCCATGACGTGATGAACCTTTCCACCTCCCATCTTGATCGTGCCATCGTTGTGTTGCTTGATATGCACTGAACTGCTCTTTGGATGAGCACACATGATCATAACATGTCAAGTCCAGAAGCTATCATGAATCTGCCTTAATCTCCCTACAACATGTTAGCAAGTCTTCTGCGTAGACTACATTGGACTCTTCTTGCTCAGATTTAGAATCATCGACCTTCTTCTTTCCTTTCTCCTTCTCATGTCTTAGATAGTCAGCTATTTTGTGACCTTTCTTGTCACAATAGGATCTAATCGGACCTCATGACTTGGATCGACCTCTGAATCCCTTCTCCCTTGATTTTGAACATGTAACCTCAGTTGCCAGCACATGACCTTCATCATTCATTGCCTCATCCGTCAACCTCCGTCAAGACTCATTCATAATCAATGAAGCAACTATCTTGTCCGATGTGATGGTCTCCTTGTCATAGAGTAATGTCGTCGCAATATGATCGTAGGAAGATGGAAGAGAACTCCACAAGATCAGTGCCTTGTCCTCCTCCTTGAAAAGAGATACTCTTTTCACATCTTTCTCCTCAAGTGTGAGAACATCTGTTAAAATATTATTAAAATCATACAAGTGCATCTCGACCTTTGTCCCATTAGTCATCAACAAATCATAGAGCTTCTTCTTCGTCAATAGCCGATTTGTCATAGATTTGAACTTGTATCATTTCTTGAGCCTCATCCAAACCTCCAATGGATCCTCTAGGACAATGACTTCTTGAAGAGTGTTATCCGCCAAGTTATTGTACTGTTCATGAGATCCATCATCTTCCTCTATGCTTCCTCTTTAATCTTCTATGCCTTCTTTTCTTCACCATGAAGAGCTTTCGCAAATCCTTCTCACGTGAGCATATTTTTCACTCGTTGTTGCCATAAAGTGAATTCATCCTTCACCGTCAAAGGGTTCCATGGAGAATGATGCATCCCTTATGTGAATTTTGCCATTCGATTCGCTATCATACCTCCTTGCACGATCTGAAAATCAAAGCAGAATCCTCCTGATCCAAGCTATCCAACTTGTCCGGAGCATGCAAAAATCCCTATTTGAGCTCCTGGATCACCTTGATCGGATTTTGGGTACTCTCAATCTCAATGGGTCACCGTAACTGTAGATTCTTCACAGCTTCTAAAGAAGGCACATCTATTGTGTCGTATTATCTCGTTGATGTCGAACCTCACACTGATCTATCACATCATGTCCCTCCAATGTCGTTGAACTAAGATCTGGTACCAGTTGTAGGGTAACGACCCGGTATCATCTCTACTCGGATACATGTCGGTGGGTTGGTGAGGATGAACCACTAGATGCGTATGAAAATAAGCAATTGACCACCAACACAAAGCATATGAAGAAGAAGAAGAAGACCATGATATAACGCTGTCTGGTCACTGCTTGTGACTGTCGAAGAAGAAAATCAGTAAGAAGCAGAATGAATATAACTCTCACCGTTCCCTCACTCTCTACTTTATCTTCTCTGACCTGCTATATTTTTTTGTTGTGGTAATTTCTCTTGTTGTGATGTGGAGACAATGCCCCCACCCCCTCTATATATGGTTCAATTACAACCCATAGTCCTATACCCATCGATACTACACACAGAATACAACCCAGTTACTATTAGGATTAGGAAATCAAATCCATGTATGACTCATATTTTTGATAACACAAGTTAATCCGGATGTGTTGAAGTTTAATCCATACAAACTCTTCTCTTAGACACATGTGATAATAGGGATTTTAAATTTTTGTATTGAATTACAATTACAATTATTACAAAAGTTTGCCTTTGAAATATATGCAACAACAATTTTGAGAAAGCGAGTCCTCACCAACAAATGCATAGTGGACAGTCCCTAGGGAGTGAACCGAGCTCGGCTCGAACTCGAGACCTACAAAGCCATGAATGTGGCATCTCTCAGATCCTATATCACAAGATCCGACCCGTCAAGAGAAAACCAACGGAATTTGTTTAGTATGAATCAGACTTCGTTTCGATTTGTTATGATTTTCAGAAGAAAAAGAAGTAGGGAGGGTTAAGACGTCATTAACCCATAATGAAAGTCATTAAGACTAATTAAGCATGATTAAAGAAACTAATGATGGATTGAAAATCGCTAATGATCATTAGCAAACACTAATTAATAGTTAGCAAAAGATAAGTGTAAGCTGCAAAAGTTTAAATCACGATTAGTGAAAATTAATTACGATTAGTGTTAATTAAGCGTCATTAGCGAATCTAGAATCCTCTGGAATGTTCTAACTTAAGCCTAAGTTTCGGATAAGTTTTGACCAAAACCATGGGCCGAAACCCTGAGCCGCTAACCGTGGTTAAGGGATAAACCATGGTTTTCTAACCATGGTTAGTGGTTTTCTAGAGCCTATAAATACCCCCTACCCATTCATTCTCTACGATTTACACTACCACCACCACCCAAGGGCTACGGTTGAGTGGTCGGGAGGAGGAGTGGGAGGCGGGGAAAGAGCGCTAGCGAAGCGCTGCTGGGAGAACAAGGAAGAGGAAGGTATGATCCTCTCTTAGTTCTTTCGTAAACTAGGCCTTCAATTCATCCTCTTTTCCAAGTTTTGTTCTTGATATATCTTTCTTTCTGATTCGTTTTCTGTTGTGGTTTGAGGAGAAATCTATGTAACACCCTACTTAGGTGCGGGCGACTATGCACGTCAGTGAAAATGTATTCGTCACACATCCACTCACCTAAGACGCGTGGTGTCTACCGATTCTCCATCGCTTGTAGTTTCATTATATTCTTTCAATTTCGTTGTTGTTTTCCTCTTGAGTGATTTTAAAGAGGAAACTCTTTTCATTTTTATTTTGAAATATGTCCCGATATAAGGGAAAACTCTACCGAAATTTTCCGAGAAATATGTCCCGATATAAGGGGAAACTCTGCCGATATTTTCCGAGAAATATGTCCCAATATAAGGGGAAACTCTACCGAAATTTTCTTAGAAATATCACCCCGTATAAGGGGAAGCTCTTCCGAAATTTCAAGAGAAAATCTGTTCTTCATGTTCTTCGTGTGTTCTTCGCGTTTCTTCGTGTTCTTCGTTCGTTCTTCACGTTCTTGACATGTTCTTAGCTTTTTTAATACAAAAATGAAATTCGATCTTTTCAGGAGCCTTAAAACATCCTTTCTGAAAATGAAACACGATAAAGCATTGCATATGCGAGAGAGAGCTCGATTAGGTAACGAGATCCTTCCTTTTGTTGTTGGGTTTTCATATGAGATCGTTGAAATTTTTGATTTTATGTTCTTTGCTACAAAGAACCCTAATTTGGCTATTTTTGAGACAATATGAAAAGTTGCATTGTGATTTCAACTAAAATAAGGTCTAAGCATCAAATTGATGCAGTGGCTTGGAAAGATAGGGTTGGGAGTTAAAAGAGCATAAATTGAGTATATAGATATATGAATTAATATATCTGTAAGTCTATACTCAGTATTTATGGTTACACTAATCTACGACTTGACAGAGGAACTACATCATGGGATTGATGTGTTTTAAGTTGGATCCTGAAAAGGTCGTGAGTCACGTTAAGGATGACTGGGAGTAGAACTACAGATCGGGCATGCAACCTATAGGTTTGTCGGAAGGAACCCGTATTGGAGTTTCCCTACCTAGGTGGAACGCGGTTGCCCTGTTATGATAAAGTGCGCACGAAATGAATGATTTGTAATGCGTGATACCAGGAGCCAATATATTCGGGTTGAACGATGGAAGATGTGGTCGTGCCATGTGGAGGCACAGATTGTTCAATAGTGATTGGGTCACGACAACATGTATTTAAGCTGCTAGGTTATAATGTTGGCCTGATGTTTTAAGCAACCGAGTCCTCGAGGACGGTGTGCTCATTTGTTTTCTAGGCTGAGGGTTTGAGACCCTGGTTAATAAAAGAAAAGGAAATTATCAGGGTAGTATTGGAGGATTGGTTGAGGCAACGTGCGGCGGTATAAGCTTACCGAGATCAACACAATCTCCAATCCCGAAGTGTCCACAGCTTCGGAGTCCAAGAATGGTGGGTTCTCTTGGACTAATCCCTGACGTGGAATAGAAAAGGAATATGATTTAAATTAAAAAAGAAGGAAAGAAACCTTTTGTGATAACAAGTTTAGAAAAATTTACACAATTTGTTTGCTTTTCTCCTCTTCGTTACTTAGCATTCGCTATTTTTTTTATCCTATGATTTATGGAAAACCCAACAGGTGTTGGTGAGCAATCGTAAGGACTTTAGTAATCCAGCCAGTTAACATAGTCATCCAACCAATCACAATAGCTTTTCTCTGTAAGGTAGCTAGTAATCTTTTGTGTATTTTCCTTTCAAGCTGATGTACATGTAAATGGTTATAGTGGAACAATGTATTATGAGAACTTTATTTTGTGAATGGAAAAAATGTTGAAATACTTTCTTCTGAGTATTTTTACTTGTAGTCTGTTTCTGAATGTTAGTTGTGATTGCTGAAATAAATTATTGCTGAGTAACCAGATCTGGATATGGGAGGATCCTGACGGTCCAGAATTAGGGTCGCGACAGATTGGTATCAGAGCCCGGTTACTTCAGTAATTTATTTAATAATTGACAACTATGAGCGGTATTTAGAAACTAAATGTTGTAGTAAGATCCTTTGATCTTAATAATTGTCTGCAGTACCATTCACAAGTCATTGTCCCTTATGTATATCATACTAAGACATATAGGACCTAACCTTTGGCCTTGACTTATCATAGGATCATGGCAGACCAAGACTTGTCTAGACAATTAGCAGCTATGATGACAATGCTCCAAGACATGGGGCAAAGGCAACAAGCATTGGAGGAGAGGCTCAATGCACAAGCTGAGAAACCCGAGGCATCTAAGCCTGCGGATGCTAGGATTGAAGGTTATGTCCATTTTTCTAAGGAAGAATCTAGTTACTATCCTTCAACTAAGTCTGCTCCTACCCAGCTGAAGGAGCAATGGAGAAGGCCCTTCTTAGACACCAAACATTACTAGACAATTACCGAAAGAGGAAGATTCCTCTTATTTTAAGGCATAGAGACACCTGCTGAGGCATAACTATGGCTTGATGATGTCAGTAGGATGTTGAGAATAATACACATACCAGCAGATATTTGGGTGCACTTCGCTGATTACTCCTTAACATACTATGCAAGACGATGGTGGGAGAGCCATTTCCAAGAAATTAGTAGATTCTGTTCCATGGGGTGTTTTTGAAAAAAGGTTCCGAGCTCACTTCTGTCCCTTCCATTAGGAAGAATTGAAGAGGAGGGAGTTAGCTTCTTTGATCCAAGAATCCAAGAATGTACGAGATTATCATATTCACTTTACAAAGCTGCTACGTTACTCCCCAGCTTTAGAAGCTTCACCACAAGAGTGTCTTACCAAATTTGTTAGCGATCTTCAGGGAGATTTGAGACAGAAGTTTGCAGGTTTTAGAGCCACCACTGTAGATGAAGCCATGGACATCGCCTCTCGTATTGAAATGAAGAGGAATGAAAACCGCCAAAGAAGAAGCTTTCACTTTACTGGTGGACCATCCAAACGTAAGACGAATTATAATCGAAGAGACAGTCGTTATCATCCAATTGGGTCTAATATAAGCTCGCCACAGACTTTGGGCCATGAATTATCTGGAAGAAGGGGTTTCTCTAGACCTCCACTATATCCTCACGACTCAGTAGCAGGAGCTAGCACCTCTGTGGCTGGGTCTTCAACTCAAACAGAAGCACGTGTGTGTTTTTACTGTCATCAGGAAGACCACATTAAGAAAGATTGTCTGAAGTTGAGAGGGTCAGGGTTTAAACCAACCCCAACTAACAGTATAACATCCACCTCGAGCAATGGAGCAACATGCGGAGGAAGACATGGTACAGGTCGTGGCTCACAAGGAATGTCTCCTACACAACAACCATCACAAAGTGTTGCGGGTTCTAGCTTGCTTATTCCTAATGGTCAGCTCAATACAATTACTGAGGAACAAGCCTACAACTCAGGCACAGTCGTACGAGGTGCCGTTACTATTCATGGTTTTTCAGTACATGCCTTATTTGATTCTGGTGCTTCACATTCATTTATTGCTCGATGGTTAGTACCCATTTTGGGTAAGATACCAGTAGAAGTACAACAGTCCTATCTGATCAAGGGACCTGGAGGACAAATATTTATAATCCGAGAAATCCTGGATAGTATAGTACTGATAGCGGGACATCAATTACCTGTTTCACTACTACTAATAGAAATGGAGCACTTTGATCTTGTCCTAGGGATGGATTGGCTAGAAAGGTATCAAGCATGTCTTGACTGTTTTCAGAAGACAATAAGGTTTCACCTTCCTAACTCGATAGAGTTCCAGTTCATTGGAAAGACATCCAATGATAATATCGAATATATATATATATATATCTACATTGAAGGCACAATAGTTGTTAGAGCAAGGGTGCCAAGGTTATTTAGCCTATGTAACCACTACATCAAGGCCAGACAGAATGATGGAAGATATACCTATAGTGTACAAATTTCTTGATGTGTTTCCAGAGGAACTACCTGGGTTACCACCTGAGCGAGAGATTGAATTTGAAATATCTCTCATACATGATACTCAACCTATCTCTATCCCTCCGTATAGAATGGCACCAGCTGAGTTACGAGAGTTAAAGGTACAGTTGCAAGAACTGTTAGATAAAGGATTCATTCGTCCTAGTACTTCACCATGGGGTGCACCTGTCTTATTTGTCAAGAAAAAGGATGGGTCAATGCGGTTGTGCATTGATTATAGACAACTAAACAAGAAGACCGTAAAGAACAAGTATCCACTGCCAAGAATAGATGATCTCTTTGATCAGTTACAGGGTTTAACTGTGTATTCCAAGATTGATTTACGATCTGGATACCATCAGTTGAAAATTAAAGATATAGATATTCCTAAGACAACTTTTTGAACTAGATACGGCATTATGAATTCTTAGTTATGCCTTTTAGACTGACAAATGCCCCAGCAGCCTTCATGGATCTCATGAATAGAGTATTCAAGGAGTTATTATATCACTTTGTAGTAGTCTTTATTGATGATGTACTTATTTACTCCAAGGATAAGTATCTGCATTAACACCATCCCAGGCGGGCACTTAAAACTTTAAGGAAGAACAAACTGTATGCTAAATATACAAATGTAACTTCTGGCTATCTGAAGTATCTTTCTTAGGCCATGTTATTTATGAGGAAGGTATATCAGTTGATCCTACAAAGGTTAGTGCGGTGATGAGTTGGGAACGTCCGAAGACTGTCACAGAAATACGATCTTTTCTGGAATTAGCTGGATATTATAGAAGATTTGTGAAGGACTTTTCACGAATAACATTGCCAATGACTAGGTTGATCTAGAAGGGAGTTCCATTCATATGGTCAGATGCATGCGAAATTAGTTTCCAAACACTGAAAGAATACCTAACATATGCACCCATCCTTACTCTACCCTCCGGGAGTGAAGGGTTTACAATGTACACTGACTTATCTAAAGAAGGACTTGGGGCGGTTCTTATGCAACATGGTAAGGTAGTTGCGTATGCATCACCACAGCTCAGGACACATGAGAAGAACTACCCAACACATGATCTTGAATTAGCTGCTGTAGTTTTCTCTTTAAAGATATGGAGACACTACCTCTATGGTATTACTTTTGAAATCTTCACTGATCATAAAAGTTTGAAATATTTGTTTGATCAGAAGGAGCTCAATATGAGACAGAAACGGTGGCTAGAGCTGTTGAAAGACTATGATTGCACCATTTCCTACCACCCCGGTAAGGGGAACATCGTAGCAGATGCCCTCAATAGAAGAACTTATTTACATGGGTTGGTGAGTGCTATCGACTTCTGGGGTGTACTATTAGCGTTAAGTGAATGGAAACCATTTGATAATAGTGCTGATAGTATAACTATTCCTCACCAATACAAATCAGAGATCTGGGATAGAATAAAGAAAGGACAAGAGGATGATCCAGTCCTTAAAGACTTGAGACAACAACTTGAGCAGAATAAGATAGAGGGATTCCATATACAAGGCAGGATATTGTATAACCATCATAGAGTTTGTGTACCAAATACACCTGAATTGAGGAAAGATATCTTAGCGAAGTGCATTGCTCAATATTATCTATTCATCTGGGAATTACGAAGATGTTTAAGGATCTTGTTCAAACTTTTGGTGGCCAGGAATGAAGAAGGATGTTGCTGAGTTCGTGAATTCATGTTTTACTTGCCAGCAGGTAAAGGCTTCACACCAAAAGCCACCAGGATTATTGCAACCTCTCCCTTTACCTGATGGAAATGGGAAAGCATTTCTATGGACTTCGTTACTGGTTTACCTCAGACGACTGGTGGTAAAGATAGTATCTGAATAATAATAGATCGCCTGACAAAGGTAGCACACTTCATTCCAATAAGCTTATCTTTCACTCCAGACTAGCTTGCTGAGTTATATATTACACATCTGATATGCCTCCATGGTATCCCAATGGAAGTAGTTTCCGATCGAGATTCACGATTCACCTCACACTATTGGGAGAACTTCATGAAAGCCTTAGATGCACAGTTATGCTTGAGCACAACATATCATCCACAAACATACGGTCAGTCAGAACGTACGATTCAGACATTAGAGGATATGCTACGAGCGTGTGCCTTATAATGGAAGGGATCATGGATTAAACATTTGCCTCTTGCAGAATTCACCTACAACAATAGTTACCATACAAGTATTTGAATGGCACCATTTGAAGCGCTATATGGATGAAGGTGTACTACTCCTTTGTGTTGGCAAGAAGTTGGGATAAAGAACCTTGATAGACTCCAGGAGATACGGGAAGCTGTAGAGCTTGCTCGAAAAAGACTATTAACTGCCCAGAGTCATCAGAAAAGTTATAGTGATACCAAACGAAGAGACCTTGAGTTTGAAGTAGGCGACTTTGTATTCTTCAAAGTATCGTCTATGAAGGGAGTTCAGAGGTTTGGCTTTCGTGGAAAATTGGCACCCAGGTTCGTGGGTCCCTTTGAAATCATTCAGCGTATTGGAAAAAGTGGCATATAGACTTGCTCTTCCTCCACATCTTTCGGCAATACATGATGTTTTTCATGTATCAAATATGAGAAAGTACATTAGGGATCCAGAGCATGAGATAAGCTATGATGATTTACATGTTGAACCAGACTTGACATACCAAGAAATACCTGTGGAAATATTAGATAGAGATATCAAGAAGTTGAGGAGCAAAGAAGTGCCTCTAGTTAAAGTATTGTGGCGGAACCAAGAGTTTGAAGAAGCCACATGGGAACCTGAGGCAGAAATGAGAGATAAATACCCCTATTTATTTGAGTGATAACACTATGTGTTGTATATCTTCTTTATAAATGAAACGATGTTCATTCTCTTTAAGGTTGTTATGGTTTCAATCCTCTTTAAGGTTGTTATGCCATCATTATAAGTCTCGAGGATGAGACTTCTTTTAAGGTTGTTATAATTGTAAAGCCATGAACTTGGCATCTCGGATCCTTTATCATAAGATCCGACTCATCAAGAGAAAATCAACAGAATTTGTTTTGTGTGAATCAGACTTCGTTTTGATTTGTTATGATTTTCGGAAGAAAAAGAAGTAAGGAGGGTTAAGATGTCATTAACCCATAATGACTGTCATTAAGACTAATTAAGCATGATTAGTAAACTAATGACGAATTGAAAATCGCTAATGATCATTAGCAAACATTAATCAATAGTTATCAAAAGATAAGCGTTAGCTGTGAAAGTTAAATCATGATTAGTGAAAATTAATCACTATTAGTGTTAATTAAGCATCATTAGCGAATCTAGAATCCTCTGGAATGTTCTAACTTAAGCCCTAAGTTTCGGATAAGTTTTGACCAAAACCATGGGCCAAAACTATGAGCCGCTAACCGCAGTTAAGGGCTAAACCATGATTTTCTAACCATAGTTAGTGGTTTTCTGGAGCCTATAAATACGCCCCTATCCATTCATTCTCTACGATTTCCACTACCACCACCACCCAAGGGCTACGGTTGAGTGGTCGGGAGGAGGAGTGGGAGGCGGGGAAAGAGCGCTAGCGAAGCGCTGCTGGGAGAACAAGGAAGAGGAAGGTATGATCCTCTCTTAGTTCTTTCGTAAACTAGGCCTTCAATTCATCCTCTTTTCCAAGTTTTGTTCTTGATATATCTTTCTTTCTGATTCGTTTCCTGTTGTGGTTTGAGGAGAAATCTGTGTAACACCCTACTTAGGTGCGAGCGGCTATGCACGTCAGTGAACCCTGTGATTCGTCACACATTCACTCACCTAAGACGCGTGGTGTCTACCGATTCTCCATCGCTTGCAGTTTGATTATATTCTTTCAAATTTGCTGTTGTTTTCCTCTCGAGTGATTTTATAGAGGAAACTCTTTTCATTTTTATTTTGAAATATGTCCCGATATAAGGGGAAACTCTGCCAAAATTTTCTGAGAAATATGTCCCGATATAAGGGGAAACTCTGCCGCAATTTTCCGAGAAATATGTCCCGATATAAGGGGAAACTCTGTCGAAATTTTCTTAGAAATATCACCCATATAAGGGGAAGCTCTACCGAAATTTCAAGAGAAAATATGTTCTTCATGTTCTTCATGTGTTCTTCGCGTTCTTCGGGTTCTTCGTTCGTTCTTCACGTTCTTGACACGTTCTTAGCATTTTTGATACAAAAATGAAATTCGATCTTTTTAGGAGACTTAAAACATCCTTTCTAAAATGAAACACGATAAAGCATTGCATATGCGAGAGAGAGCTCGATTAGGTAATGAAATCCTTCTTTTTGCTGTTGGGTTTTCATATGAGATCGTTGAAATATCTGATTTTATGTTCTTTGCTACGAATAACCCTAATTTGACTATTTTTGAGAAAATATGAAAAGTTACATTGTGATTTCAACTAAAATAAGGTCTAAGCATCAAATTGATGCAGTGGCCTAGAAAGATAGGGTTGGGAGTTAAAAGAGCATAAATTGAGTATATAGATATATGAATTAATATATGTGTAAGTCTATACTCAATATTTATGGTTAGGCTAATCGGCGAATTGATAGAGGAACTACATCATGGGAATTGATGTGTTTTAAGTTGGATCCTGAAAGGGTCGTGAATCACGTTAAGGATGACTGGGAGTAGAACTACAGGTCGGGCATGCAACCTTTAGGTTTGTCGAAAGGAACCCGTATTGGCGTTTCCTTACCTAGGTGGTACAGGTTGCCCTGTTATGATAAAGTGTGTACAAAATGAATGATCTGCAACGCGTGGTACCGGGAGCCAATATATTCGGGTTGAACGACTGAAGATTCGTTCGTGCCATGTGGAGACTCGGGTCGTTCAATAGCGGCTGGGTCACGACAACATGTATTTAAGCTGCTAGATTATAATGTTGGCCTGAGGTTTTAAGCAACCGAGTCCTCGAGGATGGTGTGCTCATTTGTTTTCCAGTCTGAGGATTTGAGACCCTGATTAATAAAAGAAAAGGAAATTGTCAGGGAAGTATTGGAGGATTGGTTGAGGCGACGTGCGGCGGTATAAGCTTACCGAGATCAACACAATCTCCAATCCTAAAGTGTCCACAGCTTCAGAGTCCAAGAATGGTGGGGTTCCCCTGGACTAATCCCTGACGTGGAATAGAAAGGAATAGGACTTAAATTAACGAGAAGGAAAGAAACCTTTTGTGATAACAAGTTTAGAAAATTTTATACAATTTGTTTGCTTTTCTCTTCTTCATTACTTAGCATTCGCTAATTTTTGTATCCTCTGATTTATGGAAAATCCAACAGGTGTCGGTGAGCAATCACAAGGACTTTAGTAATACATCCAGTTAACATAGTTATTCAACCAGCCATAGTAGCTTTTCTCTGTATGGTAGTTAGTAATCTTTTGTGTATTTTCCTTTCAAGCTAATGTACATGTAAATGGTTATAGTGGAAGAATGTATTATGTGAACCTTATGTTGTGAAATGGAAAAATGTTGAAATACTTTCTTTTGAGTATTTTTACTTGCAGTCTGTTTCTTAATGTTAGTTGTGATTACTGAATAAATTATTGCTGAGTAACCAGAGCCGGATATGGGAGGATCCGACGGCCTAGAATTTGGGTCGCGACAAGACCGAGTCGTTGATTTACCAAAAAAACTCAGGTTTGATATGACCCATAGCCCATGGAAAATTGAAGAACTCTGGTCGGGCTTTCCCTAGATGAGATAGCTAGCCAGGTCAAGCCAGTGCTCCACCATACCTCTCGCCATTTTCGGAACATCTGTGAATTGATCACACCAGATAGAATATAGATTAGGAGTAAACAATTCTAATTGATTACGTTTACCCTCATTACTTTCTGATGGATTGAATTTTGGACATTTATATGTTATCCAGTAGCGATTTTTATACTATGACTCCTATAACTGTATTAATTGCCTGCTTGCTCATATATTATTTGTATTTATCTCAGAATCCCTGCAAACCTGCCAACTCTTTTACCACAACCCCTTGATTTACTCCTATCAGTTTGTCTATTAAAAGTGGATGAAATTCATCAAAAATAAGACATGTGTACCTTTATTATTTAAGGAAATTATGATCTAATAACTTTCTCCTTCCTCCTCCTCCCTCCAATCCTCCTCCGCTCTCCAACCCCCTCCTCCCCTCTTTCGTGCCAACCATACTGCCATCTTATGTCTTTCATGTCGACCTTACCGACATTTAGAACATATCTCTCCTCGGTTCGTTGTCCGCAACCCAATCTCTTATATAATACCCTCCACTTCCACCACCAATCCCATGGAGCAGAAAGAGAAATGAATGGATAATGGAAGTATTTTCTTGTAAATGAAGGGTGTTGGACCCTCTGGTGCTGCTCTAGAGGCAGTTGGACCTAAGTTAATACATGTACATAGATATGCAATTCAAGGTGGCTTAACATCTCCTTAGATCTGTCTCCATCCGCTGCTCACGTGAAATGCTCCTCGCCTTCTTCTATTATTCGAGACAAGCACTTATTGAGGAAGGAGTTGAGGTTTGGAAATGAAGAAAGAACAAAGAAGAAAAGGAAGATGAAGGGTAATGATTTACCTGGAATGAATGGTAATTGCCTGGTGGAGTGGAATAAGCTTGAAGAACTTTGGAGGCCTTTGCTCGATGAAGGCAAATGACCTTCAGAGCTCAAGCAACTCTTGGTGACCTTCAAATCATGACGACTGATGATTGAGGTCATTGCTTGATTGTTGAGTGTCTTAGATATCTCTCGAGATCCAAGAGCTCTCTCCTCACACTTGCAAATGGAGGATAATATTGAATGTGGGCGGTGATGGAGTTCTGATGGTGGACAATTTTAGGTTAGAGTGTGGGGTGTGGGTGTTCAAATAGAGATCGTGGGAAGAGGAAGAACTGATTGGTTGTGCTTCATGGTTGACAACATGTGTGAAGCGTCACAGTTGCTGGAGAGTCGGTGCGATGTTGGTGATGCGTTGTTGGAGCAGGAGGAGAACGTGGTGATCATTTAAGGATGGAGGAGTTGACCACATGATCAAATCCTCTATCCGAGGTGGCAGGTTCTTGTTGGCGGGAGAAGATCGTGGGTTGACTGTTGATCGCAAAGGCATAGAAATGGCAAATGAGGTTTCGCCAAGTAGCGTGTTCACCTAGATGGTTGTTGAGTTGAGAGAGAAAATTAAAGGGAAATTTTAAACACATCATCCACTTAATGTTCTAAGTAAATCCCATGTGGTTTCATCTAAAAAAATTGAAAAAATTGGGGATTTGCAACACCGATGCATGTAGAGTTACATGCACCTTGGTGCATACTCCGCAACCTCATATATATATATATATATATATGAGTTATACTGTGAGAGAAAAAACTATGAGAGCATGAGAGCAGTGATTCTGGACCACTAGAGAGAAAACAAAATCTAGTGATGGTCCAGAATCACTGCTCTCGTACTCTAACAGTTTTTTGCTCTCGCAGGATCACTCGTATATATATATATATATATATATATATATATATATATATATATGGGTAAAAACACATTGATTAGTAAAAAAATATTATTCACAACTAAAATGGTAAAAAGAATGGCATTTATTTCATGTTTGCCTTTGGGTTAATGATGCACTATGGAAGTCCAAATTAATACATGAACATAGGGTTATCCGTGCAAATTCTGAGAACAAAAACATACAGGAAAACTAAACACAATGACCTTTTTGTAATTACAAAATCTGAGCGAAAATAAAACACAATTTTTACAAAAAAAGAAAAGAAACAACATTCTTCTTCGTTTGGCGCGGGCGGCTAGGGCTGGGAGGGGCGAACTACCACACGGCTGCGGTGGGGGCGTGGAGGTCAGCGGCGTACGACCGGATGAGGACGGTGGGCTGGCGGAGCGAGGGCCACGACTGGAGTGCACGGGCCGCGGTGGTGGCTGCGCGGTGAAGGCGACAACTGGAGCTATGTTGGGCGGCGGCTGGAGGGGAGGAGCATGAGGGGGTCCGCGTACGCCTGGGCGGCATGCTGGAGGGCGGAGCCGTGGCTGGTGGTGCGGGCTGTGGGCGGCGGTGGAGTGCCGCCAACAGGCAATGACTGGGGAGGTGGCGGCCAACTGCTGCTGCTCCTTTTTTATTATTTTTTTGAATTTTCTTTTTACTGCTCTGTTGTGATTTTGTTTTTAAATTTTCTTAAACAGGAAAAAATGTAAATATGATGAAGTGGTGGTGTTGATGATTGACAAACCATAAATTCATCCCTTTAATAGTGTGGAATTAACACTTCTAATGTCATTGCAGTCGGACTAAATTGGATCTATCAAAGACTGTTTAGTTAAATTAATAATTAAATCAAACTATCGAATTTATATTTTGCTTGGGCAAGCCCAAGGTCGAACTCAGGGACACGAGCCTCTTAAGTGATTTATCTAGATTTTTATTACTTGAATTAAGCGATGAATTAATAAAACGTAGGTCAATGAATACATGAAGAAACATTGCACGAATAAACATGAGAGCTACATTTTTTATTTATTTTAACATGCAACAAGACACAAAGAAATGTAATGTGAATATGCCCTAATTATTAGAATATTTGAGCCATTTAATCACGAGTTAAATCATGTTCAATTTATGAAGCTAGTCTCATTAATGTAGACACAAGGCATGTGAAGCATTATATGAGAGACACTTGGTTTGAATAAAATCATCAATGATCAGAGTGCCAAAATAGGAATTGAATTATTCCATTAAAAAGAGATTTAAACCAGCTTCGAAACACAACTGAAATCAACTGAAATGGAGCTATGATGCTCAAGATATTGACAAAGGAAACCAGGGGCATAAATGCAAGAAAACATAAAGATAACTAGAAAATAGGTCCCTGGGAAGGACTAAATTGCAAATAAAATTAACACGAGGCTTCTCTATAATTTACCCACACGTACGGGGGTATTTTGGCAATTATTAAAACCCACAAGGGCTTGAATGCAAAATACCCCAAGCGTGCATGGAATGCACGTGAGTTCTGAGGATCTGGATGCAAATTAAAGAAGTACGAGGGGCCTCCCTGCAATTAACCCCGGCCGCACGTGACCAACCACGTGAGGGTGAGGTTCGGCTTCCAATGCAGGCTCTGGGAGGCTCGGAGCTGCTCTGGTGCTTCAACTGCTAGGCTAGGTGTCGAAGGCAAGCTTGTGAGGCTCAGAGGAGGCTCGGGCACCCCAAGCCTAAAGGCGCGGAGAGGAGGCTCAAGGTTGCTGTCGTGGATACCTGTGGGCCATCTGATCACAAAGATCAGACGGTGGCTGTTGTGCGCGAAGATGGTGACGTGGCTCCTGATAGGGATGAGCGTGGGCCGGGCTGGGCCGAGCCCTGAAGGGCCCAGGCCCATTTAACAAATCGGGCCTTGGACCGGGCTTAAGGCTCGCTTTTTTTTTCATTTGGTAAGCCCAAGCCCAGCCCAATTCTTATGGGTCGGGCTTGGGCCGGGTTGGCCCATATGGACATATGTTCATATGAAGCAATTGGGTTGTCCTTTTGGAGCTGATCACAGGTCGTCTCCCCATAGACAAGAACCACTCAAAGGGTGAGCAGAAGCTATTGGAGTGCGTCAAACCTTTCTTAAGCGAACCCAAGAAGTTTCGCAAAATCATGGATCCATGACTTGATGACCAATACTCCGCAAGATGTGCACGTAAGCTTTCTAAGGTAGCAATGCGGTGCATGTCACGACACCCAAAGTCCATGACGGAGATTAGCAAGGTGTTGGAGATGGTAGGCGAGATACTTGACAATACAGGAACTGGAGCACCACAACCTCCTCTTCTGAGTGTTTCCAAAGAGCTCGAAAAAGGGAAACCCAAAAAGGAAAACTCCAAAGAAGGCTGCAGGAGGGCCGCGAAATTGAAAAGAAAGATCAGTGAACTAAGGCATACTTGGCGATTTCCATGGCTTTTTGGGGCTCGAAAGGCCGTTGCAGTAGATTGATTGGTGGGAAAATCCCAGGTGAGCGAACATCTAATCTATTTTTATAGATCTTGTGAAATTTTATCCATCTGGTGATTGTGGTTACTATACCTTATAACTGACTCCTACAATACACGAAGGAAATGGCATAACAGGTTCATGCATAGATACTAACATGAATTTTCTATTTATGAAATTTAAAAGGAGGTGCTTACTAAAATTGAACGTATATATGAACTTCTCCTATTTGTATTATTCAAATTACATTAAATCAATGACAAGTAAAAAGTAAAAAATGCATGTTACATTAAATCAATTTCAAGTAAAAAGATTGAGATAGATAAACATGCAATCAGAGATGAGTTTAACAGTAGGTTACTTTGACCTTGGGTCAATGTAACATTGTAAACTGAAATGTTTTTTCTCTTGCAATTGCTGTCAAGATCAAGTAAGGAAAGGCAATTAACATGTATAGAGTAACGAATATGATACTTGTAATTAAGCGTAATCTTAGATTTAAACTCATACTATATTTTTTTGACAGCAAATAGTTATGACATGTACCACCTTTTGTACCATCAGGTAAAGGTAAGTGGGTCTTTATTTTAAATTGCCTTGTATCCTAGAAGAGGAGCTGGACCAAGATAATACATGTTGCTTCTTGGTTTCCTTGCAATGAGTGTACAATGTACATAAACCTGCATAATAAAATAGTTTCATAGAATAAGTGAACATCTTCCAGTCAAATATGACATTATAATACATGCATGTATTACATATAACAGATGATATGAACAAAGTGTCAAACCTTGGAAAGAAGGTAATGACTTGTGGATGGATATCATTCTTGGATGAAGCAAAAGAATTAGGAATGCGGGAAGCATTGGAAAGAAAAACAACATGACCAAGCCAGTAGGATCTGTCATCAAGCCGTCCATCGGTATGCGGTCCAATAATTTCAACAAATATCCAAATGGTGTCTAGAAAGCGGATCTTGAATGATAGAAACAGATATTCTATGCGTGTGTACATCAGTACATGTACATATGAGAAACATTATTCAAATTCTAGTAACAAAACTCCCACATGATCGCACAGATAACACAAAGGACGGATTGAATCATTGAGAAGACAAAATAACTAATGGAAGCATTGCAAAGAATCACTTGGTGAATGGAAAGATGTCTACATAATCAAGATAACTCAAATCTTAAAACAACAAAACCTATTGTTATATGAGTTTACCAAGGCTACAAAATGGTTCAAATTTTAAACCCAAAAGTATGTTAGGAAAGACACATTTCACCATGGCAATTGATGGCTATGTTTGGCGGCTTCTTTGATCTACAAAGAAAATAAAGTTTAAATTAGACTAACATTAGAAATTAGATATGTAATATGAGCATTAGATTTGATTATAATAATTAGATTTTATTATTTAAGACAATTATCTTTTTTCTAATAGTAAGTCAAAGAACATGTATGGTTCGTCTCCTTGTCATCCCTAACTACTATTGTAAATTTTAATGCAGGGGGAAACCAGATTAATTCCAGAGGTTATAGTTCATAAAATAGGTTTGGTATCTCAGATTTCTGGTATATCAAATTTCTATGGCTTTGGTAAAAGGTAAAACTGATAATATAGTTATAACATACCTTCGATTCTGCAACTGCAACGTGGGCCTAGGGATGTGGTGCTGTGAATGGAACTGTAGTTGGATTATGGAGTGGAGCTGTGGAGGCAAGTGATATGTGAACTGGAGTCGATGGAGAAGTGGTTGCGCAGTGAGGTTGTGTGCGGGGGGAGGGGCCGAGATGGAGACCAGACACAGGGGGGCGTGTCTTGCAGTCGCGGACTTGCTGCAGGTGCACGAAGAAGTTGTGGTGGAGCCCCGATCGATCGAGCACAGCCGCAACTCACGATGGGATGATTTAGGGCTTCTGTGAAGACCTACAGTTGGGGAACGAATAGAAAGGGAGGGGGCATGCGAAGGGGTGGGGGTTGTGTAGTGCTGGATTTCTATTTTTGGGGTGACCTAATCAATCTCCCAGTCCCTGTCTAAGGCCTACTCGGGCCACAGCATCGAGCCTATTCCGGCTCGGCAGCGGGCCTATTTGGGCCACAGCATCGGGCCCTTTTCGGGCTGGGCTTCGGGCTGGGCCGAGTAAAGCCTGAGTACGACCTAATAAAAAAATGGGCCTACATCTTAGGCCCAAGACCGGCCCAATATTCACTTGGGCTTGGGTTGGGCCAGGCTTTTCGGGCCGAGCTTCGGCCTGGGCTGGCCGACCCAACCTAATGCTCAACCCTAGCTCCTGGTGAACCGTCCGATCTTGTATATTTGACGGCTGCTGTAGTTTGAAGTTGTGGGCAATGTCGACAAACGTGGGCCGTTAGATGGACACCAGGGAGGTACATCCAATGACAACTGCAACTTCATCTTCCTCTGCTACTGGAGGTGAAGACAGACCTCCGACGGTGGGCTCCGAACTACGCCTCTTCCCATCGAGGACGACGATGACTCCGAGCTACTCATGATTAGTGGAAGATCATTGTCATAACTCCGGCAGAATGCGGGAGGTCTTGGAAGAGACGGGCGACGTCAGTACGCTGGAGGCCCAGCTCGCCAATCTTGCTTCGATGAGGCTCTGACCATTAAGTATTTCAGGACCTGCGGTGTTAGTGTCCCAATAGCAGAAGCACAAGCTATATTGTGTGATGCGAAGCGAATGCAGCGGGAGCCTGAGCAGATGGAGGATATGAAGGCTCGATGCTCCTCCACCGAGAAGGGAGGAGGAGATGGGTCGTAGGTGATCAGGTCTTGAAGAAAGGGGAGATGGCTATTGGGGTGATGCGCATGAAGGGTTGATGTATGGGGAAACTCGGAGGATGTTTAATAGAGGTGGATGCGATGCGTAGGAAGCTAATAAAATAGGAGAAATAGAAAGAAAATGCAAAGAGAGATCAAAGATTATACATGAGCAATGGCGGTCGTCGGGGGCTTGTGCTTTGTGTTCTATGCGATCCCAGGGTCTTCGCTAAACTCCATCAGCCAGGTGGAGCAGCTCGAGTGGAGGCGGAGCTCTGCGACACAGCCGTGAAGGCAACAGATCTCACCGGGGGCGGAAGGTCGTCTTCGCTCAATCATTGCACCTCCCCCTATCACGGGGAGGTTGAGAAGGGCTGGGCCTTGCCCCTCGTAAAGGTGGACATCGGAGGAGTGGGCGGAGGCGTGGTATTTGAAGAGTTGGAAGTTGCAGTTCCGGTGATGATGGGTGAGGTTTTCGTGGAGAATATGGAGCGCAGTAGAGGGGATAATGGAGGGAGTGGCTGCTAGCGTGGATGATGGAGGATGGAGCTCCATCATGGGATCGTTGGGGAGTGGATAAGATGGCAGATGTGGTCGGGAAAATAGAAAGGGGGTGCTGGGAGTACATGGTGGGTGACGTGGGCGAGGGAGGAGCGAGAGGTAGGAGAAGGAGTCTCGGTCGTTGGATCTCGCAATCCAATGGCCAAGAGCGGGGCGCTAGTGAGCAGTGTGAATTGGAACTAGGAGAGATCGAAGGGCGTAAGGAAGAGCCACGTGTCATGAGTGGGGGCCAGCGGAAGTGAACGGTCGCAATGAAAGGCTGGGTTGATCGAAGGGTTGGAAATTGGTGCAGGAAGGGACGACTGTGATAAAGTCCCCAAGAGATCGATCGGTCGATAGATGAAGCAACACGTGGCTGAAGGAGAAGACAGTGCTCACGGACGGACCAGATGTGATCTAGACATGATCAAAGGGCTGAGAAGCGAGCGGGAACAGACGGTGGTGATCTGGAGGGAGAGAAATCAATCGGACGGTGGACAGAACGGGGCACTGATGAATCTGTGATTCATCAATCTAAAAGTTGAAAATAGAGCTTTGTTTTCGAGTAATTAGCTGCATATTTCCACTTATATTGCATAATTAGCATTCATGCATGCATAAATAATATCTGCATTTTAGCATTCATATTTGCATTAAATAAGAAGCCTAATTCACTTGTAAAAATCACCTGTAAATACCATATTTGTATCTATTTTGTACTAACTTCAAATCCAATAAAATCAACTCTATAGCGTATATAGCATTAACACTAATTAAGGAAAATATTAAAAAAATACTAACTTGTAAAATTGACCGATTAAACCCGAGTCCAAGTTTGAAACTAGGAGCCTTAAAATGTGCATATCTCTCTCATACAATGTCTGATTTATGTCTACTTACTTTTAAAGTAATATACATTCAAAGACCTTCAAAATAAGACCAATTTCATTAAAATCGGAGATCGTATGTGAAACTTGAGTTTTGGGCCCCTATTGTATATTGTACATATTGACCTTTTTGCCCTTACATTTTATCCTTTTATTTTCTTATTATTAAAAATCCAAAAAATAGTTTAAATCGTAAATATTCTTTTCGTATTTTCTCTATTTTTATTTTGATTTTTCTCGAATTAAAAATGACAAAAAAATTGCAAAAGATGCCACCCAAAAATACACTTTTGTACATATTACTTCTTTTGATTTTCGGTCCTTCACAAAAGCTGTAGATCTCGTCGAGACGTGTAATTTTTGTGTTGACCACTTTCTGATTTGGATCTTTTTGTTATTTCTTTTTTATTTTCTTTACATTTAATTTTTTATTTTTCCAGGTGCGACACGTGCCAGCTCCTGGAGCTACCACGTGTCACGCTAATTTTTTATTATTAATTTAATAATTTCGTATTTTATTTTTTATTATTTATTTTATTTATTATTTATTTTATTTTATATTTTATTATTATTTATTTTAATTATTTATTTAAATTTATTTATTTATTTTCTTTTATTTATTTTTCCTTCATTATTTTTAGTAGCATACTTATTTTACTTATTATATTTTTATTTTATTTTATTTTCTTCCTTTTACTTCTTCTTTACTTGTCTTCTACTCCAAGCCACCACTTTCTCCACCACTGCTCCATTTTCTCCACTTCTTTTCCAACTTCCTCCTCCTCTTTTTATTCCCATCATCTCCTTCATTCATCTTCATCCGCCTTCCGATAGGAGAATCTCTAGCCCGACCCTTTGTCCACGTAACAGCTCGACGAGGATGGCTTTGAGCGAAGATGAGCTTCACGACGAGATTTGAAGGTTCCTAGCCTCCGTCGCTCCTCCTTCTTGGAAGAGCTTTAGCTTCTCGGCTTTTCGCCAAGCTGATCGAGGCCACGACGGAGGTCACATACCATAGCTCCTCCAAAACCCGACGAACCACAGGTAAGTAATCCCTCTCCTTTTCCTTGTCATTTTATTTTTATATAACAACTTTTTTTCTTGTTGATTCATATCACAATCACCATCATCACAGTCCCCACATTCATCAAACACCAATACCACCACAATCATCAAGAAGGTTCGTCACAAACCTTCTTGATCCTTGTATATTCTCACTCCTCCATGTATATATTTTCCCTCCCTGCCGAATCACTCGCCCCGGCTCCATATAATTTCATTTTATGGCTATACTTAGGATGAACAGATTCTAAGTATAGGGGGGAGAGTGACCCGAGTCTCTTCATTATTATATATACATTCTCCAGATCTCATCGGTTCTTACACTCACTCATGTCTTATACTTAGGCTGACCAGAGCCTAAGTATAGGGGGACCGATGCCCGCTCTGTATAGTTAGTCATCCATTTCCCTCTTAACCTCGCCCACCCAATTTTTGATTTTCTTCTACACTTAGGCTGCCAGAGCCTAAGTATAGGGGGCGGATCGACTTCGATATTTTTTTGTTATTTTAGCTCTCCTACGCTTAGCATGAGCTATGTCTTTTTCCTCACTTTTCGTGCTCTGAGGACATAGCACACGCTAGGTATAGGGGGCGTGTATATATTATATATACTTTACCCATATCTCGTACTTTTGCGTATTTTCACGTATTTTTGTATATATTATGCAATAATTACGGGGTGGGTAAAAATTGATTTTTTTGTAAAATACATGTATATTTGTAATACTTGTAAAACTCTTGTAAAATTTGCAATTTCTTTTTAAAATTAAACTACATATATACTTGTATAATATTTGTAATTTTTATAATACTTATAAAATTCTTGTAAAAATTATTGTATACCAAAAAAATAAAGGCTTCTTTGCATATCATCCTTACATTAAAAAAATGTATTGCACTTCATTCATCTACATGGCATGTCATCTACATCTCATTTGCATATTTAGCATATGCAATGTGAAAAGTTAGTGGGTTCTGAACCAAGTTATGAATAGATGTCGAGGATGGATTTGATTTGATTTTAATCTACCTAATTTCAGAGGAACCTTATAGGAACTAAAGTTAAGATTTTTCAGGTCGAGTGACTTAATTCTTTGAGTCCGCAAGTCTATGTTCACATGTCATCTTGATTGGTCAAAGTAGAATATTTCGTACACACGCAGAAATCTTTTAGACAGTGACCTAACTTGGACAAGCACCATGCACGCAGCTCTTCATTGATGAGGTGGTGAAGCGGTAGAATCCTTTAGCTTGGAGTAGCACATGAGTGGAAACTTCTGTCCTCCTCTAGGGAGGGTAGTGCATCTCAACCTAGTCTGGTGGTGTTGACGTCTAAGGACAAGATGTTGTAGGTTGCAATAATACTTCAAAAGAGGGATAGTCTACTGGCTCAAGAAGAAAAACTCTCGATGTTCATGCTGCATCTTGTATATATGTCAAAAAAAGAGAGGAAAAAATAAATAAATAAAAAGAAAATGCAAGATATCTAAAAAAGGTGGACATGCATGATTGAAAATAAAATGCATGTCGGAGTCTGTAATTTGCAAGGCATATGCTTCAAAGCCTCATACCATAGAAGCCTGCAACTGGATGACTTGTCTACACTGGTCAAGCATCCTAGGATAGGTAGCTACACTGGCAACTGTCAATTCTTCTCTCCACCCCCTCTTCTTGAGCTGGTCGCACTTGAACTTAGAAGGGAATACCCCGCTCCTCGAGGAAAGAGTTGCTAGACCAGGGAATTAGAGTTACCTTATTAGAGGAGGCTGTTTCTTTACCATTTTTGATATGGAGAGCTATATTTCACATACACAGTACAAATAAGATTCATGGTAATTAGAAATTTGTGTATGAGGATTTGTTCTGACCTGACTGTTGTGTTGTCTTGAATAGAAGACTTGTGGAACTTAAAGGATGTTAGGTCTTAAATTCAGATCCCAATAAGGTTCCACCACATTATTAATCCAAAGGTCGAGTCAAGCTCTATTTTCACCTTTTGTTCATGACCTTGGTATGGAACCCAAAATCATTTCACTTTTGCATTTAATTTTAGTTGCTCGGGGACGAGCAAGGTTTAAGTATAGGGGGTTGATGAATTTGTGATTCATCACTCTAAAAGTTGAAAATAGAGCTTTGTTCCTGAGTAATTAGCTGCATATTTCCACTTATATTGCATAATTAGCATTCATGCATGCATAAATAATATCTACATTTTAGCATTCATATTTGTATTAAATAAGAAGCCCATTCACTTGTAAAAATCACCTGTAAATACCATATTTGTATCTATTTTGTACCAACTCTAAATTCAATAAAATCAACTCTATAGTGTATATCTTACTAACAATAATTATGGAAAAATATCAAAAAAATACCAACTTGTAAAATTGACTAATAAAACTCGAGTGTCAGTTTGAAACTAGGATCTTTAAAATGTGCATATCTCTCTCATACAGTGTTCGATTTAGGTCTACTTACTTTTAAAGTAATATACATTCAAAGACCTTCAAAACAAGACTAATTTCATTAAAATCGGAGATCTTATATGAAATTAGAGTTTTGGGCCCCTATTGTATATCATACATATCGACCTTTTTGCCTTTGCATTTTATCCTTATATTTTCTTATTATTAAAAATCCAAAAAATAGATTAAATTGTAAATATTCTTTTCATATTTTTTCTATTTTTATTTTGATTTTTTCGAATTAAAAATGATAAAAAATGTAAAAGATAAAAAATGCGGTATTTTATACCTATAAGATACCACCCAAAAATGCACTTTTGCACGTATGACTTCTTTTGATTTTCAGCCCTTCACAAAAGTTGTAGATCTCGTTGAGACGAGCAACTTTTGTGTTGACCACTTTTTGATTTGGATCTTTTGTTATTTCTTTTATATTTTCTTATATTTAATTTTTGATTTTTCCAGGTGCGACACGTGCCAGCTCCTGGAGCCGCCACGTGTCACCCTAATTTTTATTATTAAATTATTAATTTGGTATTTCTATTTTATTTATTATTTATGTTATTTGTTATTTGTTATTTATTTTATTATTATTTATTATATTTAATTATTTAAATTTTATTTATTATATTCTTTTATTTATTTTTCCTTCATTTTTTACTAGCCTACTTATTTTACTTATTATATTATATTTTTATTTTATTTTATTTTCTCCCGTTTACTTCTTCTTTACTTGTCTTCCACTCCAAACCACCACTTTCTCCACCACTCTATTTTCTCCACTTCTTTTCCAACTTCCTCCTCCTCTTTTTATTCCCATCATCCACTTCATTCATCTTCATCCGCCTTCCGATAGGAGAATCTCTATCCCGACCCTTCGACCAGGTGACAGCTCGACGAGGATGGCTTTGAGCGAAGACAAGCTTCACGGCGAGATCCGAAGGTTCCCAGCCTTCGTCGCTCCTCCTTCTTGGAAGAGCTTTAGCTTCTCGGCTTTTCGCCAAGCTGATCGAGGCCACGCCGGAGGTCGCATACCATAGCTCCTCCAAAACTCGGCGAACCACAAGTAAGTAATCTCTCTCCTTTTCCTTGTCATTTTATTTTTATCTAACAATTTTTTTTCTTGTTGATTCATATCACAATCACCATCATCACAGTCCCCACATTCATCAAACACCACTATCGCCGCAGTCATCATCATCATTTCATCTTTATATTTTTTTCCTGTTTAAAAAAAATATTACAAAAATACAAAAAATAAAAAAAGAAACAGGGGAAGAAGCAGCCATTGCCTCCTCCCCCCTGGCCGTCTTCCTCGGTGCACGACCCCTGCCGTCGCCGCCTCCATGGTCGCCAGCAGTCGCGCGCTCCGCCCATACCGCCGCCGTCGCCGCCAGGCGGTGCACCTTTCCCCTCCACTGACGCCGCCGTCCAGTGCGGCTGGACGCCCCCCTTCCTCCAGGCGGTGCACGGCCACGCCACCCAATCGTACCGCCTGTGGTCCAGCACCGTTTTGTCCACTTCCCCGTACCGACGCGTGCCCCTCCAGATGCGACCGCAGCCGCCTCGCCATCGACGCGCCCGCGCTCCAGGCCATGCGCACCGCTTAACCGTGCGCCCTCCGCGGTCCCCGCGTGCCGCCGCACCGCGCTGTCTCTCCTCGCTCCAGTCCCTCCTTCGTGTCCACCGCTGTGACCTCCCACGCGCGCCCGGATCTCTGCTTCGCCGCACCCTCCTCCACCGCTTCCCAGCGACCGCCGCCCTCGCGAGCTCCGCCACCGCTTTCACCCTAGATCGTGTGTGTCCTACGATGAAAGGGGTGGGTTCACTTTTCATTTTTTATTTTATTCTTTTTGGAAAATTTGCATATTTAACCTATAAGTTTTCTGTATTTGCAAAACATCCCTTGTGCACATTTTGTCTGTTTATTTTTATTCCTATATTACGAAGGCATACCTGCATTATTGTTAATTTGGACATCAGTTTTGCATCACTTTTTTAACCAAAATAGCATTTTATAGAGCATTTAAATCTTTATCTTCTGGCTATTTATTTACATTTTTCTGAGTATTGGATAATTTATTAAAAATCATGCTTTGAAAATTAGTGATATTTTGCCCATTTATACTCTGAAATTCGCACACTTAAATGGTGCTCCAAAAATTGTGCAAAAATTCCATATGATGACTCTATTTGTGTTTTAATTGTTATCTAAATTTCATCTAAATTGGAGCTGTCTTTTGAATAAAATAAATTATTGAGTGATTTTTGTAATTGATTTTAATTAAATCCACGAATAATATTTTTACGAAATTCCAAGTCTCATGTGTTTATAATTAAACTATATATTTGAGATAAATAGATCTCTGGTTAATTTTATTTTGTAGATTTATTAGGAATTAAATACTAACAATTACTCTATTTTCCTTAAAAAAATTCATAAAAAATCATATATTATCAGAGAATTCCAAAAAAATAGTTAGCTCTATCTAATCATATTTAACTTCTAATAAATTTTTTCATAATTGTTGCATATCATTTGCATGAAAATTGCATAAAACCCCAAAAAAGTTTGCATTTTTCATTGTTGCGTCTTAAATCCAAAAATTACAAAAAAATACATTTTGCATTCACCGTTGGATTAGGTTTTAAGGAAAATTATAACTTAGCTAATCTGTATTAATTTCACATAAAAATCAATTTAGCTAAGTTGTTGATTTTCTTAAGAATCTAGTTCATTTACATTTTTGCATTGGCATTTTTATTGCATAAAAAATACCTAAAAAAATCTGTTTGGAAAATCGTGACCTAATTTACCTAACTTGATCCGAAGTTGTTCCTTTGCCTCCTTGAGTCGACCCTGGGGCTTGCTCAGGGTAAAAAAACATAAAACCGCGTAATATTTAATTCATCGATTCATTGATTCGTGCGGTTATTCTTTTATCGATCATGATTGTCCGGCTACAACAAACACAACACACATTAATCAAATTAAAAAGGATGATATTAGGATACGCCAGGCGCATGTCACGTAAGAAGACGAGCTGCATGGCGCAATGAGAAGGTGCCACGTGGCCCAATCAAATTATTCAAAGAAGAAAAGTGAAATAAGAGGAATAAGAAGGTCGACTTTGAAAAAACTCAAAACATGAAAGTTGTAGATCTCGATGAGCTCTACAAGTTTCATGTTGACCAAAAACAGAGATGAGGTGAAATATAGGGAGAAATCTTTTTGTGAGCATTTTTAAAGGCTTAAAAACACTACAATTTTTAATTTGCTATTTTTTGTACTTTTAATTTATTCAAAGGGTCAGATAATTACAAGGATTAATCTGGTTCTTATTGACATTTAGTCTAAGGTAGGGTTTAATTTCTACGAATTAGTGGTATGAAACTGGATTTCATCACTGATATGAAATATGAAGATGAGAAAGTAGAACAAACGAAGGGGTGGTGAATGTGATGTGATAAAAAATGCGAAAATGAAAATGATGATGAATGATAAAAAAGGGGATAATTACCTACGATGGGAGCGGGTGCCTGTGGTGTGCTTACGAGAAGCACGGTATTCGCTCGAATCGCCAGCGAGCGATGAGCTCGGGCAGCATGCGGATGCTGCTGTGATGTTGGCCAAGAAGCCAACGGATCTCATTGGAGAGAGGGATGTCGTCGCTCGACCGTGGTTGTGTCGCTGTCACCTATTCAACTCTGGGAACTAGGCCCTCCTCACATAATGATGGATCAAGTGCAAAATGAGGAGGATGAGATGTATATAAAGAGAAAAAATGAGAAGTTATGAAAGTGGTGGAGGGGAGGTTAATAAAATGGTGGAGTTGAATTAGAAGTTAGAAAAAACGGTGGAATGTTGGAGTCAAATGGGTGGTTATTGTAAAGAATGGAAATTAAATAAAAAATAAATAGTATCCTACTTTAAATAAGAGAATAAAATAAAGAAGAGAATAGAACGGAAGATTTATAAAAGTAGGTCCATAAAAATACAATGTACATGGAATTTTTAAACTTTTCCAGTTTTAATTTTTTATATTTTTAATAAAAGATATTTACAAACAAAAAATAAAATAAAAAACTAAAAATAAAAAAAAGCATAAAAATGATTTTTTTGGATTTTTAAATTAAGAAAAGTAAAATAAAAAATGAGAAAACAAAAAAATATGTACAATATAAACATTGTACACAAAAGTCCCAAATCCAAATTTTGCAAACGAGCTTCGATTTTATGAAACCACTTTCATTGGATAGATAATTTTCTAACTCAAACTTTAAAAGTGAGTTTGGTGAATTTAGGGTTCATACAAAGCGGGAATTTGACCGGGAAGTTGGACTTTATGGCTTTTTCTCTTTGGGATCTAGGAGTATTTATTTGAGGTGAAATTTGTTTTGTATTTTTATATTTTTATATACATTTTTATGAACAATTCAAAGAAAGAATTAGCCAAAAAGGAGTTGAAATGAATTTATTAAAAATACATGTTGTTTTGGGCTATTTACAGGTGAAAAAATTCCTTGATTTTGTGGCTTTTTATTGTTAATTTATTTTGTACAATATAATATACAATAATTAGTGTATTTTATTTACAAGAGTCATTTTATTAATATATTGATTTTATAGATATTTATTTGAGATTTTACTCAGGGATTTTGCTAAGATTAATATATTGAAATGATGAATCGTGGATTCATCAGTTAACATGGCAGACTTCATTAGGAAAAAAATAGGTTAACCATAGTAGTTTGAAAAAGGAAGAGAATAAAAAAGCATAACATGATTTAGTTTTTCCGTTTATGTTTGTAAATTCAGTGTATTTTCTCCGACCCAAATCATAGCATTGTTCTCCCCTTCTCTTTTCCCCTTCATGTTGCCTCGTCTCCCATCTTCATCCCTTCCCCACCATGACGAGTTCGTTTTTTTCAATGTTAATTTGCATAAATTATCGAGCGTTTAAATTAATGTCGTTTTGTTGTAGTCGAGCAATCAGAATCGGTCAAGAAATAACCATGATAAATTAGTCAATTTTAATCCGGGTTTATATTTATTTTACTTGGGCAAGTCCCAAGGTCAAACTCAAGGAGGCAAAGTAACAACCTAGAATTTTGTCTATCAAAGTTCATACACGGTTTTCGAGACAGTATTTTTTTGTTATTTTTAATGTAATTTGGGGTGCAAAATGCAAACGTGGCAAATTTTAGGACTAAAATATAAAGATCAATCAAATGATGTCCGAAAAATATGAAACTTGGCTAAGATGTCAATAATGATGAAATTAATGGATTGTAATTTTTTTGAAATTTTTGGAAACAAGATAAATATTTTATGAATTTATGAATACAAACACAACGAATTTAGATAATTAATTATAATAAATATTAAACCTAACTATTTCCAAAAGATAAAATTATCCAAGATCTATTACTAGGTGATGGATTTCAGAAAAATCCTAAACCTCAAAAATACAAGATTTCATATTAAAAATTAAATATTGAAATATGCAAAATGATTTTTTAAGGCAAATCATGCATGTAAATGAAAATCTTTTTGGGTAGATGTAACTAACAACTAATTCTACAATCTGTGAATTTTTGACGATTTTTAAAGCAATGGTTAATTAATTATGAATTTCAAAGCATAAAGTGGGCAAAATATGTAATTTTCAACAAAACATTTAATAATTAATCAACCACAGATCACAAAAATATCACAATTATGCCATATGATAGAGAATTAGTTGAGAAACATCATGTAGTTTTTTGAATAATAAAATATTGTAATGTAGAGGTTCAAAATCAAAGGGGAACACATGGATCTCAATGCAATTACAATAAAAAATGCAGAGCATGGACAAAAATGTAAATACCTATACCCTTAGGGGGTACTCCTACAAAAATCCCAGAGCGTCACGTACGGAGCACGTGACCTTTGTGGTGGGGCTTTTTTGAGAATAGAGAACTCCGGGGGGCCTTCTGCAATTATCCAAGCGGTCACGTGCTTTCCTTGGTCGACGGGCTGTTTTTGTGATTCAGAGAAGATCCCCTGCATGCAATGTGCACTTGGGGAGTGTCTCGGGCTTGGCCCCTGGTGGGTCGTGGGGCGGAGATCGACTGTAGCTGTCGCAATAACGGTGCTCCGGTGGCGGTGGCGGTGACCTCCTCTGCTGGCGACCTGGAGCGAAGGTGTGTCGAAGGTGGTCGTGCTCTTGCGGTGGCAGGAGGAGCTGGAGTCGAAGACGGATGAACCACATGGCTGTGTGAGTGAAACACAAGGCTCGAGTCGATGGGGAGCTCCGATGGTGTTGCTGGAGTTGAAGCGTGGAGGAGCGACGTCATCGTTGGGCAGAGAAGCGTAGAAGGTGGAGGAGTTGTTGGTTGCGGGTGGATATGCGTGTGGAGGTGGATGTATCGTTGGTGAAGTCCGGAGAAGAACGTCAGTGAAGCGTAGGCTCGACCGCCAAAGCCGGAGCTGAAGGCAGTATCAGCGGAGGAGCTCCGCACTGCAACGATGGCTAGGCCACCGAACCTTGCCGTAGGGAAAGAGCGGTGACACTATCACCGCTGACCTAAGGCTCCTCCCAATGTAAACGGCGGATGGGAGTTGAGAGGGGCGGCGATGACGATTTTATAGGGATTCGGACATGGACGCTGGAGATGGTAGGGAATCGACGAGCGATTGATTCGCGGAGCTCGACTTGGAAGGTGACGACGAGACAGACGAGGATCTGATTTCAAGGGTGATGAGATTTGATGGCTGGAGATGGAAGGTTGGAGGCGGCAGCGGTCGATAATCGCGGAGGGGATTGGGAGCGGCGGCGCAAGCGAGGGGGAAGGCGAAGCATAGGTGCCGTCCGATCGGCCGAGATCGGACGACCCTGAAGGTGACACGTGGCGGAAAGTGGGCAAAAGCCAGGCACGTGCAGAGCACGTGTGAGGCGCTTTAATTTTTTTTATAAAAACATAATATAAATACCTCCAAAAATGGGTGCACGTGGTGGTACTAGGAACGGCCACGTGTCAGCCCCAGAAAAAGCGAAAAAATAAATACAAAGATAAATACGTAAAAAAATAGTAAATGACCTCGGATCGAAAAATTATCTTCACAAAAGTGGTTCGTCTTCATGAGATCTATAACTTTTATGAAGAGATCAAAACTAAAGTCGATCATTTATGCTAAGTGATATTTTTGGGGTATCCCATGTACATAGAATACCTTGATTTTTGGGTTTTATATTTTTTTATCATTTTTAAACCAGATAAAAATACATAAAAATATGATAAAATCAAAATAAATATTTACACATTAATCTATTTTTTTGGATTTTTATTAAGTAAGAAAAAGAAGAAATAAAATAAAACATGAAAATGATACTTTTTGTGCAATCAGTTAGTGAAGACAAGGACTCAATTAGTTTCTTTGATTTCAAGATCAGTTTGAATTTGGATTTTTTCATATTTCAATAAAAAATTTATCAAATGAGACAAATAAAAAAGAAATTTAATAGAATGAGTTAATTATGTATATAAAATAATAGGTCAAGAACCGTTAAAATACAAAATGTACAAAAGAGACCCAAAACCCAACTTTCACATATGAGCTCCGATTCACTTGAACTTGATCTTGTTTTGGAGGTAATTGAATGTATGATGAATCCACATTTCATCATCTTTATTCTATCATTTTGGCCTCAAAACCCCTAGCAAATGCTTGTAAATATCCTTAATTCCCGCATCTTAGCATTCATGCATGTGCATGTAAATAGTGTATAAAATACTGTATTTAAAGCCAAAATTATAGAATAAATAAAAGAAAAGAAAAAGAATAAAATATTGTAAATAGTTTATGACCCAAAACCCCAAGACCTAGGCATCTCGATGAATAGGTCGACCATGAATAAAGTAGGGGGAGATAAGGGCCAGAATACAATAAAATTCCCTTTCATTTTATTCATTCTTTATTCATTTTGGAACCTATTTTTGCTTCCACTTTTTATACCTCTAATAAATAAACTTTGTACATGAAAGTTGTAGATAATTAAATAAATAAAAATACAAAATTAATTTCATACAAAAATAATGTACAGATAAAAAGTTATGATTTGAATAAAAATCCAGAATCCTAACTTCCCAGACCTGTATCTCCCTAATAAAAGCTCAAAATGCATCAAACTCACTTTAATTTTATATAATTTAAAATAAGCTATTTAATGGTGGTGGTTTCGCATTTTGCGGAGCTACGGTTTGAAAGTTGAGTTTTGGACCCCTATTGTACACTTGTACATATTAAAATATTCATTTTATTATTTATTCATTATTTTTATAATTTTATATTTTTATAATTTTGAAAATATTATTTATAATAAATATGTGCATTAAAATCAGAATAAAAATACAAAGGAAATACAAAATTAAATACTTGTATATAAAAGACATAGGTATAATACCTATATATATACACCTACAGAATTAATACTTCTATTTTATTAAGTGTATAAAACATTTATAAAAATAAAATAAAAATATTTTTTAGTGTATATAAATATTTCATAAATTTATAAAATAATAAAAAAATAAATAAATTAAATTCACAAATTAAAAATAAAACATTAAAATATATAGATATATAGACCTATACAAGCCTAAAAAGTAACTTGTAATTTTATACCTCATAAAAATAATAAAAAATCATACTAAAATACCTTATAACATAATAATCATTTTTTATGTAATAATCAAAATTTAATTATTTCATTTTCTATTTTTACTTGAATTTACAAATCTTTTTTTGGGTTTTTCCTGGTTGGTCCACGTAGACCAACCGGGTGCCTCTGGGTGTTGACCGGTGGGTCAACTCTCTGACCCGCCACATGTGCACATGTAAGAGTTGAGTTTCGACATGTTTTCTTGCTTTTTTCGAGGATATCCCTTTCATCTTTTCGCCTATCGACCTTCACCGCTTTTAATCCCCATTCATCGAGGATACACGCCCAAGGTTAATCTTGGGGCGTGGATCATCGATGTGTGCCCGCTTCCTCGTTCCTTTCACTCACTCGGTCAGCCATTCAAATAGGCATCTCCTCCTTCTTTTCGAATTTAATCCCCATTTTTTCCCGTTCCTCTCCACTTTCCTTGTGCTACGACTGGCTGGAGGTGACAGCTCCAGATCTAGCCAACCAGGGTGGAGTAGCGACGCAGATTCGGGCGTGTTCCATCACCTCTGGCGAACCCCGTCGTCGAGGTCTACCTCAGGTGACGCACACCTTCGAGGTCCCTGTTTCCCCTATTCTTTCTTGCGTTCAAAAATCTCTGTATCCGTAGGAGTAGATCCATATCATTCAATCCGCGTTTCGTTCATCCTAGTCCATCCGAATCCCCTCACCCGGAGCTCCACCTCTAGCAAGCTCGAATCCCATCTCCGACGCTCGTATCACCCCCTGGGGTGGAGGCAACTTGCCCTAGACCCTTTAACACCTTTTTCTTGCAGATCAAGGCATTTGAACGACCTGGGGGCATTTTTGAGAGTTCGCCGGAGGTTCTTGGGGGTGCCTCGCTCCTCCACCTTCGCTGGCGAGCTATGTGGTCGTCGCCACATTTTGGAGCGGCCAACCAATACAGGACCTCCGCAGGAGCTCACGGCTCCATTTTGAAGCAGCTAGGACGCCAGAGATGCGCGATCAAGCCAGAGGAACTTCGCTACAACGAAGTTCCTCCCTGTTCTTCCTCTGCGGCCGCCCACCGTTGGATCGAGGGTCCTCTCCAGATTTCGCCTGCACCGTCAGATGAGCCCAAGCGTCCACCGTCTAACATCAGAGGCTTCTGATCTTCACCGTCGAATCGAAACGGTATCAGCGCACTGCAGCATGACACGTGTCTTAAGTGGCTCATCATCCGCCGTCCGATCCGAGCGCTTGGGTATTTTGCAAGCTCGACCCTGCGCATTTTTGTATTTATTAATTAATATATAATCTTTCATCTGTTGTTAAAAACTGTTGTAAAATTTGCATTTAGCCCCCCTTAGTTTGTAATATTGCATATTAGTCCTCGCTAGGTCACGTGCTCTACGTATGTGACTTGGCATTTTTGCAGCACATACCCAGGAGACTTTTCATATTTATATTTAGTCCTAAATATTTTATATGCAGTTTCATAATTCTAGACATTTTGCGTGTTAACCCTTGGCTTTGTAGGAATTACTGTTTGGCCCTTGACAGTTCACGTGCGCAGGCACGCGTGTATGGGAATTTTGCCAAATTAACCTTACAACGTTAGCTATTCATTTTTAGTCCAGTAAAGTTCTTATTCAGTTGTATATTTATGGGAAATTTGCACGAAGTCCCCTACAGTTTCTATTATTCACACAAATACCCCTACTAGGCCTTATGTTTTTGTAAGCTTTCCCTAGTTATTGCATGCATCTATAAAACCCCAAAAATTCTCAAAAAATAGACTTAAGTTCTTGTTGACTTGTGCTTCCATGCCATAATTTTGTTTTGCATTTTTCTTGCATTTTCATATTTATAAAAATTCAAAAATATGCATTTTCAACACTGTTTGCATTAGAAAATACCAAAAAAATATTAAAACTCTTTTAAAAATTTCAAAAAAATTACCTTTAGTCTATTTTAGTGTCTTATAACTTCAGACCAAAAATCATTAAAAATTTCGAAACAAAAATCCTAAAAATTAGAAAACTCCAAAAATCTTCCTAAAAATCTAAAAATTCCACAAAAATCCTAAAAATGTAAACTAAGTTTCTGTATTTTCTCTGACTTATTCTCTTTGATTTAAAATTAATTTGAGGAATTTTGGACTATAATTTTTATTTTTAATCCTCATTTTAATTTCGGCCAGTAGCTTAGTTCACTGTTTTCTAGTATTTTGACTTTTAAAAATACCAAAAAAATTCAAAAAAATATCTAAAAATCACAAAAATATTATGAAATTATAAAAATACCAAAAACATTTTATTTTCTAAATTTTGGTTATTTTTCCTTATTTTTATAAATACGATATTCTTCCCTTTTTCTTATTGTGTATATATTCTATTCATAGAAAAAGAAAATTAAAAAAATACAAAATATAAAAAGACATTCGGGCCTAATTCCAAGTGATTGTTCACTTGGGGGCTCACCGCGGTTTTCACGGTTTTTCATCGCATTTTTTACCTTTGTTTCTCGGTTTTGTTTTCTTTATTTTGTGTGATTGAGCTCTAGCATAAGGATTGATTGACGTAATATTAGGTCCAAATACCTTAATCAACTTTGCATGCACCTATAGTCTCGATTCTTTGGACTTAGTCAAATTTTGAAAAAGGTTCTTTACGCTAATAGTCTATCCTCATCCTAGGGCGATTTCATCAGATTGCATACCGCATATAGATTAAGTTTATAAAATTCCTGTTTTGCATCCCACATGGAGAGAGCTGGGAGGCACTGTTAGTCTTCTATCTTTGCATTCATCATCTAGGCACAATGGTGAGATTTCCATCTTGGTACCGCCTTACATTACTTTTCCGACTCTTCTCCCTATGTTTTTGGATCAATAGGAACCAAAGAAAAATACAAAAACGTTAGGTGCTTGTATTGAATTTACTCAAAGCAAGTGATAACACCAAAAAATTAAAAAAGGGATTGCTAAAGAAAACTTGAGCTAAATAAAATCGGTTAATTGGACACATTGCTTGGGGTGAGCAAAGCCCTCATTTGTATTCATGCTGCATGGGAAGGTCTCCTTCCAAGTGAGAGAGCGGCTTCGTAAGGATTAGAGCCCAAAACCCAGTCTGTGGCTGCCTTGTGTATCGCCTGGATTTCCGAAGTATTGGCGCTTCTATCGTACGTAGACGAGTAGGGCTTGGTCGACATTGATGACTCTCTGTTGTGTAGAGCATTGACCTTGCCCAAAGTATCGAGCATAGGACACGCCTTCACGGGGGTGTTTGTCTCATCGTCTTGCGTCCGAGTAGGATCTTACACGCTCACGGGTGATTCTGTTGCGAGCGAGATCCGAAGTATCGGTTTCGCCTATCGGCTTCCTCCCTCTATTTCTTTGGTTGTTAGGGATCCAGAAATGGTTACAAGGACCTCAAAAAGTGCAGACTACAGGTTACACAGGAGGAGGACAAGTATGGGATTCTTTTCTGGCAGTACTCTCTCTCCTATAGGCGTAGCGCTCTAAGGACTCGTTCAAAGATAATTGCCTGAATTCAATCTAAAAACTACAAAGATAATAGTCGACCCTTCATGGCTTCACGCGTTGAGTTGGTGAATCCCTTGTATTCTGTTTGATTGACTAGTTGAATTAAGGTCAAGATCAAAAACACTGCACAATTGTGCACAATTTTGCCCCCCCCCTCTTCATTTCTCAACCTCACTCTTCACAATAATCACGATAATGGGAAGGAGATCTCTTAGGCTATCTCTGGCAGCTCCGCTATCCAGCACTCCTCCCTATTCATCTAGGATGGCTTCGGGGAGTCCAGACCCACTCTCCGAGCATGAGTTTAAGTCCACCCTATTCCCCCTCGACCACCCTTCTTCTTCCATCAGTCCAAGAGTGTCAGAGTTTAGTGCAGCACAGAGCTCAGATAATTTGTCGGCACCTGAGATGGGTTCTTTTGCCTTTGCAGAGACCCAAGACATGGACGGCAGAGAAGAGCACCCAAATGAGCAGAGACCACCACCATTCTTATATGATCAAGCTACCATCAACAACTCATTGTTAGCCTCCCTGGAGACCATGCAGAGACAGATCAGAGACCAGGGAGTATTTATGGGTGACCTCATGAGGGAGATAACGCAGATGCGAGAAGGAAGAGATGACAGACCTAGGGGCGGTGGCGGTGATATACCAGACGCAACAGGCAAAGGAGGAGAACCTAACCAGAAGAGGCCGCCGCCGATGACCTTGAGGCAGTTGCACAACCCAGCCGTGACCCTCACTCACCGATGGATTCAGCTACCTCCCATTGTTGGGAACTTTGAGCTTCGCCCACAGACTATTCAGTTATTGCCCAAGTTTCACGGGCTTGCCACCGAGGAGCCTCATCTCCATCTGCAGGAGTTTGAGATGATTTGCAGCACTGTCCACGACAGATTAGTGGACGAGAACACGGTCAAAATGATTGCCTTCCCATTCTCATTGGCTGATAGAGCAGTCTTCTGGCTGAAGCACCTTGGAAGGTACGTCACATCATGGGCACAACTCCGGACCGCATACTTGAATAAGTATTATCCTCTCGGCCGGACCAATGCAGCGCGAGCTATGATCAACAACTTCACAATGATCCCAAATGAACAGTTCCACGAGGCTTGGGATCGCTTTCGAGAGCTCATCGACCGGTGTCCACATCATGACATATCAAAGCCCAACTTGGTTCAAAGTTTCTTTTGTCGGCTGACACCGGAGCTGCAGGGGCTTGTCAATGCCTCTTGTGGTGGATCTTATTTTTCCAAGGGTGAAGATGACATTTGGGCCATTTATGAAGGGATGGCAGAAAACTTGACAGTCATGGCCCAAGCCTGAGCCTACACACAACAGAAGCCCCCCAAGGAGCAGGATCATTTCAGAGGATCTCCCGCATCGATGCCGGTCCCCACACTCCATCAGCAGCCGCAGCCCAAGTCGAATCCGCAGCAGCCGACATGGGGATCATTAGCGAGAAGTTGGACCACATCAAGATCCTCGAGAAGAAGCAGAGTCAGGGGCTGGCCCAGATGGACCAGTTGACGAAGACCATGAGTGAACTGAAGACACAAATCTTGTGTATTCAGGAAGCACAGACGTCCGTGCAACCCCCCAGATCTCGGGATGATCCCAGCAGTAGCAGCTCCACCCAGCCCTCTGCCACGTACCGCTAGGTCCATCACATCCAGGCAGATCCGATCTAGCAGCTACAGCACTACTCACTGCCACCACCATCTCAGGACACTCAGATGGTGGTCTATCGGCCAGATCAGCCACTAACAGTTCTTCCACCACACCCCGATGAGCAGGAACCATTGATGAAAGTCAATGGGATTTGGTACGATCGGTACCCACAACAGTTCGAGATTCATCGCAATCACCCGGATTCTATTGGACCACTGGTGGCACCTCATCCCAGCAGCAGTCTCCAGCTCTGGGCCATCAGAACAACCAGCACCAATAGCAGCCCCAACATGCCCACCAGCAGTACCAACAGGGTCCTCGTCCCGTCTATCAGGGACAACAGTGGAGGCAGCGTCAGCAGCCTCACCAGACATACTCCCATCCTCCCCACTACCAGCAGCAGCCTCATTTCCAATAGGGGAACACTTCCGGTTCTCAGGCACCTGCCTTTGAGAACCCAGCTCTAGATGACCTCGCCCGCTTGATTTCTGACCAGCAGGCAACCTTCCGGCAGGAAATGGATGAGTTCCGGCAGGAGATGTGGGATATCATCAAGGGCAAGGCCTCCATACCAGCTTAGATTGAGCCCAATCCGAACAATCTGAAGAGGAAGTCTGAGCAGGTATAGTTCACAGAAGATACCTCTCCTAGTGATTATTTGAGTGACATGTCTTCTTTGTATGATGCTGATTTCGTGACTACTAGGAGCGGTAGGATGCCAGCTGGCAGCGCCTCATCTGAGCGACAACCGCATGAGGAACCACGAGCGCTAAATGAGCACAGTAGCGATGCTGATGTCACTGTAGATGATGTTGATGACGATGGTGCTGATGCCACCAATGATGGAGATCCAGATGATGGTGTTGAGGCCGTCGGGATGCTCGATGCAGATGATGGTGCTAAGGCCCCCATTTTTGATGCAGAGCCAGAGCGCGGTGTTGATGCCGTGAAGTCAGATGCTGTTGGTGGTACTGAGGCTACCACTTCTACTTTTGTTGAGCTCCCACATGCTGTGTTGCCACCTTTTGTATCTCAGGACTGTGGTAATAAAAAGAACAAAAAAATGAATAAAGGAAAGGTTTATGTATCCACTTCAGGTCCATATGTGTTGCATGATGATCATTATACGGATTCTATTCCTTCACAGGCATAGGAACCTCTTCCTAGTCCTCCATCTGAGGAGGCACCTACCATCCCCTTCCCTCAAGCACTCCGCTTGGCGAAGGAGAATAAAAGAGAAAATCCAAAAAAGACTCAACAGGTAGAGTTCAGCAACCAGATGATTGATAGATTCCAGATCCAACTGACTCTACAGGAAGCACTTGAGCACATCCCCCTCTTCCAAAAGAGTTTGAGAGAGAAGACTACAGTCCGCAGGAAGAGGAGGAACCACAGAGATCAGATCCATGTGCTCACCCATTCTACTTGTTGCACCATTCAGAACCGATTGCCAGCCAAGAGACCTGATGCAGGAGCTCCCTATGTCAGATGCGAGATTAAGGAGCAGCGGTTCGATCGTACTCTATTAGACAGCGGCTCTTCTATAAACCTCCTTCCGGCAGCCTTACTCGACCAATTCGAGTTTGGTCCTCTTCTTCGGAGCAGGACAATCCTTCAGTTTGCTGATAGATCGACTAAGAGGTCGAATGGGTTGTTGAGAGACGTGGTCGTTACCATTTATGGCCTGAAATTCCCCATGGACTTTGTTGTATTGGACATGGAGATCCTTGAGTCGGTAACCGATGCCCTCATCATACTTGGACGCCCATTCTTGGCCACTGCCAAAGCGGTGACCGATCATGATAGTGGGAAGGCATGCTTTCGCATAGAGGGCGAGAGCATACAAATAGAGACGATCGAGGAAACTAGAGCGAGAGAATCAGCATGCTCAGAGCAGTCCAGTGACATTGAGCAGATAATAGAGGATGAGCGAGACATCCACCAGGAGTGTGATTTTGTGATGACAGATGATGAATCCAATTGGACAGATCCAGTAGCACAAGCCCTCGCCTTGCCCGTAGATTCACCATATTTACAGCTTATGGCAGTTGAGAGCTTGGAGAGCACACCCCTGGACGAGGATACCTTTGAGGCTGACAGTTGTGGGACGAGCGGTAATGCAGAGTTTCAATCTTGTTCTTCTAGTTCAGATCCCTCAGATTCAGACATTGATTGGGATGATTTCGATGAATTTTTGCCGTGTCTGATTCTTTCAGAGCCGACAGCTAGGACGGAGTGCGAGCCAGTACAATTCATAGATGATTCAGTAGGGTTCGCTTCGTCAGATTCTCATGCACAGTGAGAGTTCTCTCATGCAGACCTGGTAGCCTTCACACAGACATACCAGAAGCCAGATCTGCCATCTCCCAGTTGTCCAGAATTGAAGCCCTTGCCACAGTCGCTGAAGTATAGATTCCTTGCGGGTGAGACAGATATGCACCAAGTCATTATCTCAGCAGGTTTGACTAGAGAGCAAGAATCTCGTCTGATGGAGGTTCTTGAAAGAAACCGCAAGGAGATAGGATGGAGTATAGCTAATCTCCAGGGGATTAGTCCGGCTCTGTACTCCCACCATATCTATCTTGAAGAGGACGCTAGGCCTTCGCGTGAGTTCCAACGAAGGCTGAACCCGAATCTTCGAGATGTGGTCATGAATGAAATATCTAAGTGGTGAAGTGCCGATTTTATCTACCCCATCTCCGACTCCAAGTGGGTTAGTCCATTACATGTGGTACCCAAGAAGATGGGTATCACTACAGTTTTGAGTGAGTATGGAGAGGAGATCACTACCCGAGTACCCACTTCTTGGAGGGTTTGTGTGGACTACAGACGATTGAATCAGTCCACCAAGAAGGATCATTTCCCACTGCCATTCATTGATCAGATTATCGAGAAGCTAGCTGGGAAGAGTCACTATTGTTTTCTTGAGGGGTACTCCGATTATAATCAAGTGGCCATTGCGCTCGAAGACCAGGAGAAAACGACATTCACCTGTCCGTTTGGGACTTATGCTTTCAGACGGATGCCCTTTGGTTTATGTATCGCCCCGACGACATTCCAAAGGTGCATGTTGTCCATTTTCTCGGACATGGTGGGTGACTGTTTAGAGGTCTTCATGGATGAATTCTCGGTCTATGGCGATGGGTTTGATGCTTGTGTTGACTGCCTAGACCGTTTGCTTCAGCACTGCATAGAGGTCAACCTTGTCTTGTCTTGGGAGAGAGTCACTTCATGGTGACTCAAGGGACAGTCCTTGGTCATATCATCTCCAACAGGGGTATGGAGGTCGATCCGGCCAAGGTGGATATCATTAGAAAACTCAATCCACCGTCCAACATGCGTCAATTGCTGTCTTTTCTGGGGCATGTCGGTTTCTACCAACGGTTCATTCAGGACTTCAGTCGTATTGCCTGACCGTTCACTGATTTGCTGACGAAAGACACCGAGTTCATTATAGATGATAAGTGTCTTGTATCTTTTGAGACTCTCAAGAATATGGTTGTCACGGCTCCTGTCCTTCAGCCACCCGATTGGTCTCTCCCATTCGAGATCATGACGGATGCTTCTGATTTGCCATAGGGGTTGTGCTTGGACAGAGGAGGGATGGATTGTCGTATGCCATTCACTATGCCAGCCGGACTTTGGATGCCTCTCAGCAGAATTATACTGTGACAGAGAAGGTGATGCTGGCCATAGTCTTTGCTTTGGATAAGTTTCGATCTTATATTCTCGGATCTAGAGTGACTATCTTTATAGATCACACTGACATCCGGTACCTAATGGCCAAGAAGGATGCCAAAGCTCGCCTTGCTAGATGGATCCTTCTGCTCCAGGAGTTTGATATTGAGATTAAGGATAAGCCTGGAGTTAAGAATGTGGTAGCGGATCACCTCTCCTGCTTAGAGAACCTTGAGGAATCTGAGCCCAGCGCTCCTATTACAGAGACTTTCCCAGATGAGGCGATCTTGGCTATCACCTCGCTCCCATGGTACGCCGATATTGTGAACTATCTTGTTGCCAAGACGGTTCCACAAGGTTGGCCCAGACAGAAACTTGAGACCTTTCTGGCGAAGGCCAAGTTTTACCATTGGGAGGATCCCGTCCTTTATCATGAAGGAGGGGATAGTATCTGGAGGAGGTGCATTCCTCAAGAAGAGCAGCATAGCGTCCTCACCTACTGCCACAAGCTTGAGGCAGGAGGACATCATTCTGGGAGACAGACAGCACAAAAGGTGCTCCAATCTGGCCTTTGGTGGCCTACTCTCTTCAAGGATTCAGATGAGTTCGTGAAGAGATGTATTGAATGTCAGAAAATGGGTACTTGCGGACAGAGAGACATGATGCCCATGCAGCCCATTCACTTTTGTGAGGTTTTTGACGCATGGAGTATTAATTTCATGGGCCCATTTCCTAAGAGTCAGGGGTTTGAGTACATTTTGCTTGCTGTGGATTATGTGAGCTGATGGGTTGAGGCCATCCCCACCCGAGCCGCAGATGCTAAGACTGTGTGTCGCTTTTTGAGGAAAAATATCATTTCACGGTTCGGGGTACCTAGAGTTCTGATTTCAGATGGGGGGTCTCACTTTATCAATGACAAGGTTAGGGCCCTTACAGACGAGTTCAGCATTGACCATCGTGTTGCCACGCCGTATCACCCTCAGACTAATGGTCTTGCTGAAGTATCGAACAAGGAGATCAAGACTATCTTACAGAAGGTTGTCCGCCCAGACCGAAAGGATTGGTCATAGCTTTTGGACTCGATCTTGTGGGCCTATCGAACTTCTTTCAAAACTCCATTAGGGACATCTCCCTTTCATCTCGTCTATGGCAAGTCGTGCCATCTACCAGTGGAGATCAAGCACAAGTCACTTTGGGAAATCACTGAGTTATTATTGGATCCCGAGAGTATAGGAGAACAGAGGAAAGTAGAGTCGGCAACCCTGGAGGAGTTGAGAGATACCACCTTTTCTAGCAACCTACAATATAAGGAAAAAGTGAAGATATGGCACGATTCTCATATCAGCCATAAACAGTTTGAGCCCGATCAACGCGTATGGTTGTTTGATTCCAGGCTGAAATTATTTCCAGGGAAATTGCAGAGTAAGTGGAAAGGCCCGTATATGGTCAGGAAGGTACATGACAATGGTAGTATTGATATATCTGAGCCGTCATCTTCCTCTACCTTTCGTGTTAACGATCAGCGCCTGAAGCTATATCCAGATCATGATCCGCCGACCGTTGACGTTGCCCCCATTCTTCTGGTATGAGATGCGCTCTTTGACTCATATCATTTGCATCTCATACATGGTGATCAATTCCATCTTCCGCTGTATAGATCCATCTGTCTATATCATTCTTTCATTCTTCCGTTATGTCTACTACCCCGACTTCATCTTTTGATTTTGCTATACTTAGGATGCACTTTGTCCTAAGTATAGGGGGGTACACACACTGAGCTGTGATATAATCTTTTCTTCTTTTCTTCTTTTCTTCTTTTTCTTTTCTATCTTCTTTTTGTATCAAAAAGGTGCCGCCCTTGTAGACAGTTTTCTATACTTAGGATGTACTTTGCTCTAAGTATGAGGGGTGTGCACCCCGGGTGTTCATTCTTTTCGATCCTCTCCATTGTCTCCTCTTCTTGTCTATACTTAGGGATATCTTACCTTAAGTATAGGGGGGGACAATCTGAGTACGATCTGTTCAGTCCCACCATTGACCCTCCTTGCTTTGTGTACAGTCTGCTATACTTAGGATTATTTGATCCTAAGTATAGGGGGGAAGGTCAACTTCTCATTCATTCATTTATTTATTTATTTATTCTTTATACTTGCCTATACTTAGTACGAGTTATGTCTTCTCTTTTCTCTCCGATCTATGAGGACATAGCTCAAGATAAGTATAGGGTGGTCGTATATACTGCGTATATACTTTAGCCATAACTCGTACTTTCGTATTTTCTTAATAAAATGGCTAATCATTCTTTAAAATTCATTAAAAATCCCTAATAAAAAGATGTTATGATTCCTCAAATTCTTTTTATATGTACTGATTAATAAATCAGGTGAAAATATTTTTTGCAAAATGTTTGAAAAATAGTTTGAAAATCTTTTTGAAAAATCTTTTGAAAACTATTTGGAAAACGTTTTGTTACATGTTTTCAACCTTTATAAAAATGTGTTGTTTGTAAAACTTTAGTTTCTTTGTGTGAAATAAAATGTGTGAAAGATGATTTGCAAATAGTTTGAAAATGGATGCAAAAATATTTTGGAAAAACTATCTATATTGTTTGAAAAACCTTTGCAAAATAATTTTCAAATGTGTGTACATGTTTGTAAATTTGTTTGTAAAAAATATTTTGGACTATAGTTTTTCAAAATTGTGTGTAAAAACCTTTTCAAATAAGTTTGAGGAATACATACATCATACTAAAATTCATTGTATATATACTTATAAAATGGATCACTTACCCTTGTAAAATTCTTAAAATCCACTTCTTGTATATATAAGAAGCATTCCCATGTAAATATTTGTACCTAGTTTTTATCCAAAACCTTTTTGTTTTTAAATCCCAAAAACATTTGCAAAATTGAAATCCAAAAACATTTGAAAAATCTTTTTGAAAAATACAAAGAATGCGTATGCATCATCATCTTTTCAAAAATCCATAAAAAGTTCAAAATCTTGAAAATTGCATCACAAAAATATTTTCTGCATTCTGCATAACATTTGCATAGCATTCGCATTTTTCGGATTGAGTTTGATAGTTGAACAAGTCTAAGTAAAATCTGAAGATTGGAGCTTGATTGGATCTTAAAATCTACCTAATAACCGGAACCTTATAGGAACTGGGTTTGAGGTACTTCAGGTCTTGTTGACTTAATTCTTTGAGGATCACGAGACTTTGTTCAATAGATCTTGACTGTCTAAGTAGAGTATTTCGGAGCACACGCACAACTCTTGTTGATAATGACCTAACTTGGACACCTGCATCTTTTACATGGCTCAACTCAGTTGGGGTGGTGAGGGGATTGGATTTGCCGGTATGAGACGCACACAAGTGGAAACATTTGTCCTCCTCTAGGGAGGGAAGTGCACCCCAACCCGTCCAGTGATGAGGAAGTCTAAAGACAGGAGAGTGTGGGTTGCAATAAAGCTTCAAAAGAGGGATAGTCTACTGGCTCAAGAGGAAAAACTCCTTATGTAAATGTTGCTGTGAATAGTATTTCGAAAAAAAAAGACAGGCCTGTACAAAAATAAATGCCTGCAAAGTATGTACATATGTTGTAAAGTCAATAAGCAAGCTTGAGTTCCAAAGTCATATCATGTGAGCCTGCAACTGGATGACTTGACTACACTGGTCTTGCATCCTAGGATAGGTAGCAATAGTGGCTACCGTCCATTCTTCTCTTCACCCCCTCCTCTTGAGCCGGTTGCCACTTGAACTTAGAAGGGAATACCCCGCTCCTCGAGGAAGGAGTTACTGGATTGGGGAATCATTGGGTTGTCGTGCTGGAGAAGTCAGTCTCTTGGTCATTCTATTTAGGGAGAGCCACCATCACTTACATTGTACGAGTCAGATTCATGGTCGTAAGAGTTTGCGTATGAGTTGAGATATTTCTAACATGGCTATTGAGGAGACTTGAGCAGAGTGTTGGGATTCTCAAGGACTGTTGGATTTCATATCTGGTTCTCATTAAGGTTCTGGTCGCACTAAAATTTCAAAGGTCTAACTTAAGCTCCAAACTTTGATTTTGTGAAGACAAGTTTGATAATTAAACTAAATCCACTTTCTTCTTTTTCTTTTCTTTATTTTTATTTCTGCACTTATTGCATAAGTGTTTGCTAGGGACTAGCAAAGGCAAAGTATAGGGGGATTATGAATCCACATTTCATCATCTTTATTCTATCATTTTGGCCTCAAAAACCCTAGCAAATGCGTGTAAATGCCCTTAATTCCCGCATCTTAGCATTCATGCGTGTGCATGTAAATAGTGTATAAAATACTGTATTTAAAGCCAAAATTATAGAATAAATAAAAGAAAAGAAAAAGAATAAAATATTGTAAATATTTTATGACCCGAAACCCCGAGACCTAGGTATCTCGATGAATAGGTCGACCAGGAATAAAGTAGGGGGAGATAAGGGCCAGAATACAATAAAATTCCCTTTCATTTTATTCATTCTTTATTTATTTTGGACCTATTTTTGGTTCCACTTTTTATACCTCTAATAAAGAAACTTTGTACATGAAAGTTATAGATAATTAAATAAATAAAAATACAAAATTGATTTCATACAAAAATAATGTACAGATAAAAAGTTATGATATGAATGAAAATCCGGAATCCCAACTTCCCAGACCTGTATCTCCCTAATAAAAGCTCAAAATGCATCAAACTCACTTTTAATTTTATATACTTTAAAATAAGCTATTTAATGGCCGCATTTTGTGGAGCTACGGTTTGAAAGTTGAGTTTTGGACCCCTATTGTATACTTGTACAGATTAAAATATTCATTTTTATTAGTTATTCATTATTTTATAAATTTATATTTTTATAATTTTGTAAATATTATTTGTAATAAATATGTGCATTAAAATCAGAATAAAAATACAAAGGAAACACAAAATAAAATACTTGTATATAAAAGGCATAGGTATAATACCTATATATATACCTACATAATTAATACTTCTATTTTATTAAGTCTATAAAACGTTTCATGAAAATAAAATAAAAATATTTTTAAGTGTATAAAAATATTTCATAAATTTATAAAATAATAAACAAAAATAAATAAATTAAATTCACAAAATAAAAATAAAACATTAAAAAATATATATAGACCTATACAAGCCTAAAAAGTAACTTGTAATTATACCTCATAAAAATAATTAAAAATCATATTAAAATACCTTATAAAATAATAAACAGTTCTTATTTATTAATCAAAAATTAATTATTTCATTTTCTATTTTTACTTGAATTTACGAATCTTTTTTGGGGGGGTTTTCCTGGTTGGTCCACGTGGACCAACCAGGTGCCTCTCGGTGTTGACCGGTGGGTCAACTCTCTGACCCGCCACATGTGCACCTGTCAGAGTTGAGTTCTGACCCGTTTTCTCGCTTTTTTCAAGGATAGCCCTTTCATCTTTTCGCCTATCGACCTTCACGACTTTTTATCCCCATTCATTGAGGATACACACCCAAGGTTAATCTTGGGGCATGGATCATCGATGCGTGCCTGCTTCCTCGTTCCTTTCGCTCATTCGGTCAGCCATTCAAATAGGCATCTCCTCCTTCTTTTTGAATTTGAACCCCATTTTTTCCCGTTCCTCTCCACTTTCCTTGCGCTACGGCTGGCTGGAGGTGACAGCTCCCGATCTAGCCAACCAGGGTGGAGCAGCGACGCGGATTCGGGTGTGTTCCACCACTCTGACGAACCCCGCCGTCGAGGTCTACCTCAGGTGATGCACACGTTCGAGGTCCCCTATTTCCCCTAATTTTCTTGCATCCCAAAGTCTCTGTATACGTAGGAGTAGATCCATATCATTCAATCTGCATTTCGTTCATCCCAGTCCATCATCGAATCCCCTCACCGGAGCTCCGCCTCTGGCAAGCTCTAATCCCATCTCCGACGCTCGTATCACCCCCGCGGGGTCGAGACAACTTGCCCTCGACCCTTTCACACCTTTTTCTTGCAGGTCAAGGTGTTTGAACGCACCTGGGGGCATTTTTGAGAGTTCACCGGAGGTTCTTGGGGGTGCCTCGCTCCTTCACCTTCGTCGGCGAGCTCTGGTGGTCATCGCCACATTTTGGAGCGCCCAGCCAATACAGGACCTCCGCAGGAGCTCACGGCTCCATTTTGAAGCAGCTAGGACGCCGAGACACGTGATCAAGCCGGAGGAACTTCGCTACGACGAAGTTCCTCCATGTTCTTCCTCTGTGGCCGCCCACCGTTGGATCGAGGGTCCTCTCTAGATTTCACCTGCACCATCAGATGAGCCCAAGCGTCCACCGTCAGATCTTCAGAGGCTTCTGATCTTCACCGTCGAATCGAAACAGTATCGGCGCACTATAGCGTGACACGTGTCTTAAGTGGCTCATCATCAGCCGTCCGATCCGAGCGCTTGGGTATTTTGCAAGCTCGACCCTGCGCATTTTTGTATTTATTAATTAATATATAATCTTTCATCTTCTGATAAAAATTGTTGTTATATTTGCATTTAGCCCCCCTTAGTTTGTAATATTACATATTAGTCCTCGCCAGGTCACGTGCTCTACGCACGTGACTTGGCATTTTTGCAGCACATACCAAGGAGACTTTGCATATTTATATTTAGTCCTAAATATTTTATATGCAGTTTCATAATTCTGGACATTTTGCGTGTTAACCCTTGGCTTTGTAGGAATTAATGTTTACCCCTTGACAGTTCACGTGCGCAGGCACGTGTGTATGGGAATTTTGCAAAATTAACCTTACGGCTTTAGCTATTCATTTTTAGTCCAGTAAAGTTCTTATTCAGTTGTATATTTGTGGAAAATTTGCTCGAAGGCCCCTACAGTTTCTATTATTCACATAAATACCCCTGCTAGGCTTTGTATTTTTGTATGCTTTCCCTATTTATAGCATGCATCTATAAAACCCCAAAAATTCTCAAAAAAATAGATTTAAGTTCCTGTTGACTTTTGCTTCCACGCCATAATTTTCTTTTGCATTTTATTGCATTTTCGTATTTATAAAACTTCAAAAATATGCATTTTCAGCACTGTTAGCATTAGAAAATACCAAAAAAATAATAAAACTCTTTTAGAAATTCCAAAAAAAATTACCTTTAGTCTATTCTAGTGTCTTTTAACTTCAGACCAAAAATCATTAAAAATTTTAAAACAAAAACCCTAAAAATTAGAAAACTCCAAAAATCTTCCTAAAAATCTAAAAAATTCCAGAAAAATACTAAAAATGTAAACTCAGTTTCTGTATTTTCTTGACTTATTCTATTTGATATAAAATTAATTTGAGGAACTTGGACTTTGATTTCTATTTTTAGTCCTCATTTTAATTTCGGCCAGTAGTTTAGTTCACTGTTTTCTAGTATTTTGACTTTTGAAAAATACCAAAAAAATTCAGAAAAATATCTAAAAATCACAAAAACATTATAAAATTATAGAAAAAGTCCAAAAACATTTTATTTTCTGAATTTTGGTTATTTTTCCTTATTTTTATAAATACTCTATTCTTCCCTTTTTCTTATTGTGTATATATTCTATTCATAGAAAAAGAAAATTAAAAAAATATAAAATATAAAAAGAAAATATAAAATCAGTAAATTAAAAATCAAAATATAAAAATATAAAATTAAAAATATAAAATTAAAAATATAAAAAATTTATAAAATTAAAAACCCACAAAAATTTGCTTTCTTGTAGACATCTGGTCACATATCACATTTTGCAAATTTTTGTCTGATCTATCTTGCTTGCTCCCTGTGTTCGACCTCTACACACTTGCACACTATACACATTTATGTAGAGTTATAATAAGTTTTGACTCGACCTCTATTGTCATTGCTTGATTTGATTGTCGTGGGTTAATTGTTGATTGTAGTCCGGATTTCTGAGTGGTCGGTTCAGCGACTAAGTTCCCGCCTTGTTGATGAATCTCGTATTCATCATGCTAAAAGCCACTTATTAAAATCCCTGCTTAGACAAGCCAATAAAAATACCCTCTAATTCTTTGTTTTTATCATGTATTATATTGTGCATAATTTACCAATTAATTATTGTATTTAATTTCATCTATTTTCTTGTAATTATTTTATCACTCAAAAACCCCTAAAAATTAGGTAGACTAATTGTCTATAATCCACTAACCCTTAAAAAGATAAAAAAATACAAAAAAAATCTCAAAACCACAAACTGGGTGTTTTTATCCCCTTAAAAATACCCCCAAAAATAGCTTTTGTACAAATGACCTCTTTTGGCTTTTTGACCAACATGAAAGTTGTAGATCTCATCGAGACGAGCAACTTTCATGTTTCGACTTTTTTCAGATTCGGCCTGTAACCATTTCTTTTCTAATTTTCTTTGTAATTTATTTTAAAATTTTCTGATTGGGCCACGTGGCACCCTCTGGCCCGTCTCCCCTCTCGCCACCCATCGCACACCCTGGCCGTTGGATCTTCTTCTTCCCACCTGCATCTGAGCCCTTCATCACGCATCATCCCTCCGCCGCCCGATCTAATCTCAGATCAGATCTCCACCGTTACTCCGCGCCCCATCCATAGTCGTCCGATCAACTCACCATCTAACGCCTTCTCTTGCGCCACGTCTTCCCCCATCTCAGCCCTCCGATCCCATTCTTATCCCACGGCCTACCACCTGCCACGTCGCCTCTCTATCCATCACCATTACATCGCCCCCCTTATTCAATCCCAACCACTCGCCCCCGCCTACTTCCTAGCCACACGATCAGATCGTATGATCTGATCTCCACCTTCCGTCAGCGCAATCATCCTAACCGTTGGATCGCTAGATCCAACGGTTGACCAGTCGTCCCCTACCTCCAGACGCCCCCTTCTCCAGCCGTTACTTCACGTGAAACCACCGCCCCCTTCTTATTTTGGAAGGTGACTCATGCCACCCCTCCTTCTCGTAACGCCACCAACGCCTTCCCCGATCTTCCGCCCCCCTCGCGCAACCACCATAAATCCCCGCCAATACTTCCACTCCATTAAATCCCCGCTCGAAATCCCCTTCCTACCCACGTAACCTCCATTATTCCTCCGCCTATAAAACCTAACCCAGCACCTCCGATCACGTGGTCCACCATTTTGGGCTCTAGCCCAGTCTCCCCCGCCCCTCTAGTGACAGCGGAGAGGACGGGGCGATGAGGCGAAGAAGGCTTTGGTCCGGTGTCGACCCGCGGCGGATCCGCCGCGTATCGGTGACCTCCGGGCACCACCGAGCACCGGGGATGATTGCCCTTGTCGTGCGAAGACCCCCCCCGAGGTCCGATGAAGGCCTCAGCCTAGATCACAGCCACCACCAATACCTCGCTCCGGCGAGGTGCTTTTTCTTTGTTTTCTTCTAATTTTCCCTCCATCTACCCTTCACTCACCCTCCATCTGACCCGCCCACCAGCTTCGCAACAACGCCGTCACCCTCGCCAACCTCCTCCGACTCCACCTTCCCTTCTCCACAACCATGTCCACCTTCCGCCACCTCCTCCTCTGCTCCGCCATGGAAGGAGACCCTGGTCCCCCACTCCGATCACCTCACAAGGACCCCATTCCACTCACTACACGCACGCGAGCTTTGGATATCTTCTAACACATGCAGGAGCCCTCAATGACCGGAGCTCGCGCCACCCCGTCGATCGCTACTTTCTCCTCCGACGACCGTGCTCCTTCTCGCTACTCCAGATGTCGCCGGAGCTCCACATGGTCTCCACGATCCTCGCCAGGAGATTACACACCTTCCTCGACCTTCAGAAGACCTCGTGAGGCTAGGCGGAGCTATCAGCAGCTCGCCGGAGCCCCGCCTTCTCCGGTGGGCTGCGGAGGAAGATGGTGCTACAGGTTTCGTCCGATCACCAGGATGGGGCGGTTAGGATGCATCCACGTGGCGACTCAAGACTCCACCCGAGCCTCCACTCCGAATCTATAGGCTTGGGTGGAGCGAACCTAGAGCCGAACCTCCAGCAGCTGCCAGGTGGTCCCGAAGCTGAGGGTCCTCCCGAGCCTGGCCCCTCGCGTGCGTAGCACGTGAGGTGCTGGGTAAATTGTAAGAAAGACCCTGAAAGAATTGATATTTACACTTTGGTCCCCGGGCACGTGCCTCACGTGCGTGCCTGGGTATTTTACAGGGAACCCCTCAGGGTTTTTGGAAATTACAAATATGCCCCTGTACGCAAATGGATAAATTGCAAATGGGCCCAGCCGGTTTTTGGTAATTGCATTTAGGTCCCTCCAGGGACCTAAATGCAATATTTATCCCTTTATTTTATTGCATTTTTATTACAAGTATGCCCTTGCACTGTTTTTAGCATAACTTGAGCGTCGTAGGTCCAAATTGCATGATTTTAGTGTCATTTTGATCCTTATTTTGTCCTCTACATTCTAGCATGCTTAATTGTCTTATTTGACACTCTTTTAATTAAAGTGAATTTTTATGTGGAAAATGGGACCATGCTCTACTTGTCTTGCTTGATTTGATGACCACTTTTTAATGATGGATTAAATTGCCTCTGATTTCATTTATATCATGATGCTCATAATTTTAGGGTATAATTGTAGTCTTTAATCTGTAAATAATTTCTCTTGCATATTTATTCATGCATCATCTCCTTAGCTTGCATAAAAATATCTAAAAAATGCATTGCATTGCCTTATAAATTGCATATGGACCTGAATTTGAGATTAAAACACTCTGTGATTCATGAATCAAAATTCAATAGTTGAATTAGGCAGTCGTGTCCCTATGTTCGACCTTGGTAGACTTGCCAAGTATAAATATTCCACTGCATTCAAAGTCTGTGGTTTTTGCTGAACCAAATTCGCCTCCTGTACTACGACATAATTCCACATTATTTATAGAGGCGAATTTGGCGTTCATCAAATGGCGTCGTTGCCGGGGATACGGCTTTGCTTAATTTTTGAATTTTGATTTTTTTTTTAAAATTTTAGGTCCTCATTTCATGCATCATTTCTTTGCATATTATTTGCTGATTTAATTTCTTTGAGTTCTAACTTTTCTCTTTTGTGGCAGGGCCCATGAAAATCGGGGATGCCTGATCGTCATGGAGGCGCGAAGTCGGGGACTTCCGCTGAAGAGGCCGCAAAAGAAGCCGAAAAAAATTCTAGGATTTTTATCAGATAAATTGCATTGCATGTTGTAAAAAAGAGAGAGAGAAAAAGAAAAAGAAAAAATTGCATCTGCATATTTATTTTCAGTCTTGCATATTGTACAAAAAAAATCCCCCCCCCCTCACACACACACACCTACACTGCACATGCACATACTCACCCCCACCCTCCCCCTGTATATTTCATTCTCTCTCTCTCTCTATATCTCTCTCTCTCTCTCTGTGTATCTATCCTTCACGAACCCCCTCCCCCTCACCCTTGTATCATAGAACACCCCCCTAATGCAGACCTTACTTCGGCTATTTGTAGCCTAAGTATAGGGGGGATCTGCCTGCTCATCCATCCCTCATTCTGTCTTCTTGTGCTTAGGCCGATTTTGGCCTAAGTATAGGGGGACCCTCCTCCTCAGTTCCGCTATATCACCCTGTACTTGAACCGAGCCTTGGCTTCATGGCAATTGTGCTATGAGGACATAGCAAATTTTAAGTATAGGGGGGCATACCGTATATTACTGTATATACTTTAGCCTTAGCTCGTGTTTTTAAAAGTTTTTAAAATTTATTTTCTGGGCTGGGTTTTTGGTAACCTTGGGAACTGAGTAAAAACCTGTAAAAATTAAAAATTGAGGGATTAATTTTTGTAAATATTCCTGTTTAAAAAATTGAAAAATTAAAAATATTTCTTGGAGGTTGATTCTGACTACTAGGTTTAGTAGGCATTTTCAGTGAGGGAACCTCGGTCTCCCTTAGCAGAGTGGGTGGTTTAGAGGACATCGCATACGGCCCCGTCCTCAAGTAACACGGGCCTCGGCCCGTACTTACACCCATACTGGCTGAAAGTGTATACTTTTATTTGAGCCCGGGCCAGTCATTGTCTCTCCGAGGAATTAAAAAAAATTAAAAACTAAAACCCATAAAAATTTGCAAAAGCCAAAAATCACACAAAAATTCACTAACCCATGGAGTTGGTGTATTCCTGACACATTCACACTCACGCAAGGCTTGAGGATTTTGAGGACACTGGATCTCTGGGATCTTGAGAGTCTGAGTTAACATGCCTTAGTCATTAGGGTTTTCATGACTTAAATATCCACACTCCTATGGTTTGAAAGATTTGAGTGCTATATTGCACTCTTCATCTCTACCTTCAAGAAAATATGATCAGCACAGTCACTTCCACAACTGCATGATTGATGAGCTGAGATGAGATATCACTTGAGGAACTAGGACCAGAGATTTGAGTTTAGCCCCGATCTAATGATATTCGAGGATGGGATAAAGTTAATGAAGGCTTCAGAAAACCTGAGTGTCAGCAAAACCCTAGCCAGTATGTGAACAAGATTCATATGCTATCTCTTTGATATTTACCTATGTGCCAGGGTGTGATGAAATTTAAAGGAACTTGTTGATCAGTGTGCGCCAATCTCTTGGTAAAAGCAGTGGAGCTAGCCAACAAAAGAAATGAAATGTCAAAGAAAAGCTCTAAATCCAAAGTCAAATTCCAAATGAGCTTTCACCAATGGCAAGCGCTCCCAAACATTTTCAAAGTGTCCACTTGGACCAAGCGCTAATTAGGACCAAGGATTCGGACTGACACCATAAAAGGGCTCTGCATCGTAAGCGATACAAGTCTGGGTGTCGAAGGTATCTTAGATACTCAGAAAAGACACACCCCGGTGTACTCCCAGAAAAACAAGTGCAGACGACTCCAACTCTCTTGACGGACACATTGATCAACAAAATAATATTTTATGAGTAAAGGCACACGAGAGGCCCCTTGTTCCAATGTGAGGGTGAGAAAAATAGACACAATCCCATGTCACTCCATCATCTGGCCATCCATCTACACTTTCAAGTCTGACAAACTATAGAGACGGTTGACTGAAGCAAGAACAGACTTATTCCCTAGTATTGAGGATTAGGTCTAGAGGAGAATCTTTAGGACTGGAACTTTGAGTGATGCATCGACTCGGCTCTCATGAAATGCAGTACACTAAATGTCATACTCTTATATTATATGTACAAAAAGAGAGTCTGATCATCAGAGAAGTTGGATTCCTTCTGACTAAGGCTTGGATAAACCTGGAATTTTAGGATCACCTAGGTCAAGAGTCTTTGAAAGAGCAAGCCTTTAAAGTTTCACGCGCACTGTCAGGAATTAATCCGACTCGTTCATTCTTTAGATGCTCGAGGACGAGCATGGTTTAAGTATAGGGGTATGATGAATCTCGTATTCATCATGATAAAAGCCACTTATTAAAATCCCTGCTTAAACAAGCCAATGAAAATTCCCTCTAATTCTTTGTTTTTATCATGTATTATATTGTGCATAATTTACCATTTAATTATTGTATTTAATTTCCTCTATTTTTCTTGTAATTATTTTATCACTCAAAAATCCCTAAAAATTAGGCAGACTAATTGTTTATAATCCACTGACCCTTAAAAAGATAAAAAATATAAAAAAAATCTCAATACCACAAACTGGGTGTTTTTATCCCCTTAAAAATACCTCCAAAAATAACTTTTGAACAAATGACCTCTTTTGGCTTTTTGACCAACATGAAAGTTGTAGATCTCATCGAGACGAGCAACTTTCATGTTTTGACTTTTTTCAGATTCGGCCTCTAACTATTTTTTTCTAATTTTCTTTGTAATTTATTTTGAATTTTTCTGATTAGGCCACGTGGCGCCCTCTGGAGCGCCCACGTGGCCCGTCTCCCCTCTCGCCACCCGGCGCACAACCTGGCCGTTGGATCTTCTTATTCCCACCTGCATCTGAGCCCTTCATCATGCATCATCCCTCAGCCGCCCGATCTGATCTCAGATCAGATCTCCACCGTTACTCCGCGCCCCATCCACAGTCGTCCGATCATCTCACCATCTAACGCCTTCCCTTGCGCCACGTCTTCCCCCATCTCAGCCCTCCGATCCCATTCTTATCCCACGGCCTACCACCTGCCACGTCGCCTCTCTATCCATCACTGTTAGATCGCCCCCCTCATTCAATCCCAACCACTCACCCCCGCCTACTTCCTAGCCACACGATCAGATCGTATGATCTGATCTCCACCTTCCGTCAGCGCAATCATCCTAACCGTTGGATCGCTAGATCCAACGGTTGACCAGTCGTCCCCTACCTCCAGACGCCCCCTTCTCCAGCCGTTACTTCACGTGAAACCACCGCCCCCTTCCTATTTTGGAAGGTGACTCATGCCACCCCTCCTTCTCGTAACGCCACCAACGCCTTCCCCGATCTTCCGCCCCCCTCGCGCAACCACCATAAATCCCCGCCATCACTTCCACTCCATTAAATCCCTGCTCGAAATCCCCCTCTTACCCATGTAACCTCCATTATTCCTCCACCTATAAAACCTAACCCAGCACCTCCGATCACGTGGTCCACCATTTTGGGCTCTAGCCCAGTCTCCCCCGCCCCTCCGGTGACAGCGGAGAGGACGGGGCGTTGAGGCGAAGAAGGCTTCGGTCCGGTGTCGACCCACGGTGGATCCGCCGCGTATCGGTGACCTCCGGGCACCGCCGAGCACCGGAGATGATCGCCCCCGTCGTGCGAAGACCCCCCCGAGGTCCGATGAAGGCCTCAGCTTAGATCACAGCCTCCACCAACACCTCGCTCCGGCGAGGTGCTTTTTCTTTGTTTTCTTCTAATTTTCCCTCAATCTACCCTTCACTCACCCTCCATCTGACCCGCCCACCAGCTTCGCAACAACGCCGTCACCCTCGCCAACCTCCTCCGACTCCACCTTCCCTTCTCCACAACCATGTCCACCTTTCGCCACCTCCTCCTCTGCTCCGCCAGGGAAGGAGACCCTGGTCTCCCATTCCCATCACCTCACAAGGACCCCATTCCACTCACTACATGCACGCGAGCTTTGGATATCTTCTAACACATGCAGGAGCCCTCAATGACCAGAGCTCGCGCCACCCCGCCGATCGCTACTTTCTCCTCCGACGACCGTGCTCCTTCTCGCTACTCCAGATGTCGCCGGAGCTCCACATGGTCTCCACGATCCTCGCCAGGAGATTACACACCTTCCTCGACCTTCAGAAGACCTCACGAGGCTAGGCGGAGCTATCAGCAGCTCGCTGGAGCCCCGCCTTCTCCGGTGGGCTGCAGAGGAAGATGGTGCTACAGGTGTCGTCCGATCACCAGGATTGGGCGGCTAGGATGCATCCACGTGGCGACTCAAGACTCCACCCGAGCCTCCACTCCGAATCTATAGGCTTGGGTGGAGCGAACCTAGAGCCGAACCTCCAGCAGCTGCCACGTGGTCCCGAAGCTGAGAGTCCTCCCGAGCCTGGCCCCTCGCGTGCGTAGCACGTGAGGTGCTGGGTAAATTGCAAGAAAGGCCCCGAAAGAATTGATATTTACACTTTGGTCCCTGGGCACGTGCCTCACGTGCGTGCTTGGGTATTTTACAGGGAACCCCTCAGAGTTTTTGGAAATTACAAATATGTCCCTATGCGCAAATGGATAAATTGCAAATGGGCCCAGTCGGTTTTTGGTACTTGGATTTAGGTCCCTCCAGGGATCTAAATGCAATATTTATCCCTTTATTTTATTGTATTTTTATTACAATTATGCCCTTGCACTGTTTTTAGCATAACTAGAGCGTCGTAGGTCCAAATTGCATGATTTTAGTGTCGTTTTGATCCTTATTTTGTCCTCTACATTCTAGCATGCTTAATTGTCTTATTTGACACTCTTTTAATCTAAGTGAATTTTTATGTGGAAAATGGGACCATGCTCTACTTGTCTTGCTTGATTTGATGACCACTTTTTAATGATGGATTAAATTGCCTCTGATTTCATTTCTATCATGATGCTCATAATTTTAGGGTATAATTGTAGTCTTTAATCTGTAAATAATTTATCTTGCATATTTATTCATGCATCATCTCCTTAACTTGCATAAAAATATCTAAAAAATGCATATAGCATAGCATCGCTTTGCATTGCCTTATAAATTGCATAATGACTTGAAATTGAGATTAAAACACTCTATGATTCATGAATCAAAATTCAATAGCTCAATTAGGCAGCCGTGTCCCTGTGTTCGACCTTGGTAGACTTGCCAAGTATAAATATTCCACAGCATTCAAAGTCTGTGGTTTTTGCTGAACCAAATTTGCCTCCTGTACTACGACATAATTCCACATTATTTATAGAGACGAATTTGGCGTTCATCACTTGTGTGGAACTTAAGACCGCCTGAGTTTTGGTTACATCAATGTACATTAGTTCAAAAGTGAGTAGGATCAAATCGGACACGGGATGAGGAAGATATTGAGGTTTTAGTTCGGGAATCCTGGAATTAGGTTTTGGGTTTTGGTCCACTTATTTAGGTTGATTTTTTTGTATTTTTTATTTATTCTTGTTAGTAATATGTACACAGCAGAGGTGGTTTCCAGGTAAATTGGAGTTAGCATGAATTAGTTAAAAATCGGGGAAGTTAGGCTATTTACAGGTCAATTTGATTGTGATTTTTGGCTTCTTATTTTGTGCAATAATATATGATAAAATGTCATTCTTATCAAAACATGCATGAATGCTAATTATGCATACAAAATGAAGAAATGTTGATGAATTTTAGGGATTTGAGCTTAATTCATGATTTTTAGAGTGATGAATCTGAGATTCATCATCCTCCTATACTTAAACCATCTCATTCCTGAGCATCAAAAGAAATGCCATGAGGTGAAATGAGATTAGGTTCCATACCAAGACCAAGAGCAGAAGGTGAAATTGAAACTAAACTCGATCTTTGGATTATTAGTGTGGCGGAACTTCTGTGAGAATTAGGATTTTAAAATCAACAGCCTTCAAGTTCTACACATCATTGTCACAGATTCAGCTCAGAAGTCATCTTAGATCAATCCTCTTCCCAAAGCATACCCAATGAATATTGAACAACTGACTCATGTGTGTGATGGGTTTTAGCTCTTCCCATCCAGAATGCTGGACTACCATGCAAACCTCCTCTCCAATAACTCATCCTTGGGGAGTCAGGTATTTCCTTCTAAAGTCTGTCGTGTTGTGTTCACAATTGAAATAGGGGAGAAGTTAGAAGAAGGAGAAAAGAACTGAAGGATAGCTAGTGTAGTCACCTCTCTTTGTGAAGCCGGCCAGTTTAGCCAAGTTTCCACCAAGATCTGCAAGTTTTCTTGAAGCTTGGACCTTTTTTTGATCAAATATTTATTTGGCAGTAGGCTTCTTTGTATTTAGATTTTTGGTAGCTTTGCATGCATCTTATTGTGCTCCTACGAATATAGAATCTTTTTTTCGTACATGTTTTGGGGTCCTAGAAAAAATTATGCCCAGTCGTTCATCCCTTTTTGAAGCTTTATTTCACCTCGTACTCTGGTCTTTAGATGTCCACGCTACCAGAAAAGAAATTCACACAGTCTTCCAACACCCAGTCTGAGTTGAGCTAAGTGTATAGTGCGAGAGTACAAATTAATTCCCTATTCCAGAGTCGTACTCAGAATGAAGAGACCATATTAGACACTAAGAGTCGAATGCTGCACATTGTCATGTGGAACTCGAAGAATTAAGCCATAGGCCTGAAGTTTCTAAAATCCTATTCTCGATGAAGTTACTCTGAAAATTAGGTGGATTAAGGTCAAGTCTAGACCACTCTCGGTTTTTGCTCATAACTCGGTTTAGAACCCAAGGACTTTTCACAAATGCAAATGCATGTAATGTTGGATGAAGTGTAGGTGTGTGAAATGCAGACACATTTTTTTTTGAAAATTTTTTTATGCAAGGATTTTTTCGAGATTTTTTATGTAAAAATGAATAAGAAGCCATTTTTTCAAGAATTTTTGTTGGACACAGTCAGTGTTGGTAACAAAACTTTTTTTGTGTTGTTTTTTTTTCAAGTTAGTTACCCACTCTATAAATACATATAGACTTACACGAAAGTATGAGATATGGATAAAATATATACACAGTATATATATACCCCCTATACGTAGCGAGTGTTGTGTCCTCAGAGCACAAGAAGCGTAAAGAAGACATTTGGGCTAAGCATAAGAGAGTGAAAGAAAAAGAATAAGATAGATCGATCCACCCCCCTATACTCATGTTGTGAACAATCTAAGTATAGAAGAAGAGAGAAAATGAGGCAGTCGAGATATGTGAATGAGGAGAGTATATACAAATGGGCATCGGGTCCCCCTATACTTAGGCTCTGGTCAGCCTAAGTATAGAAGAAGGGTGGGAAAGAGGCGATTGTGAGAAGGAGTTTGATGAGGAGAATGGTATGTACACATGGCATCGGTCCTCCCCTATACTTAGGCCTTGGCCTAAGTAGAGGAAGAAGATGTACAAGGAGACCGAAGGGGTCGAGAGGGAGGGTGGGTAGCCGACGATTAAGGTGGTTTTCGACCGATCTTTTTGTGAGCCTGTGGTGGGAGATCGTAATGATGAGAAGGAGATGAAGCATAAGATTCCCAACCATTATCAGTGTTATCCTAAGAGAAATCATGCTGGATAGTAGATGAAGCGTATGAAGGATATTGGAAAAATCCTCAAGCGCATCTCGGAAGCGTGATGATCGCATCGAATGCGATCGGGAGCGACTAGTCGCACTAGTAGCTCGATGTAGCGGAAATTAAAAGTTTACCATGATGATGAAACTGCATGATCCAAGAATACTTCTCGGATTATTTCATCTAAACCACAAACAAGTAATAGGATTACCTCTTGAAGCGTGGTTGCGATCGAGTCTCTAAACGAAGAGACCTCCTGTCTCAAGTCCGATCCATCGGAGGAGACGCTTGAGAGCGCGGGGATGGATCGCGTGCTCCTCGTAATCAATGTTGATGATCCAAGCGACGGATCCCTTGATCTCGTCACACGAGATCCAACATCTTCTTCACGAGCAAGACACACCGAAGGAGATGGAGGTCCACGAGTAGACGATCGGGCAGCATAACGACGACGCTGCATTGATGGAGAATCTCTCTAGGGCATCCTTGATGGACGGCCACATAAGAGAGATAGAGAGAGTGGGTGTGTATGTAGAAAGAGAGAGAGAGAGAGAGCATTCAATTTTTCCATCTCATTTGAAGAGCAATGGATGCCTCTTCTTATATAGGGTTTTGGGAACCCATGGATCCCAATCCATGGACAACACATAATCAATGGATATGACTGATTTGTGTTTCTTTCAATGGCTAAGATGTTGTTGTAAAAACACAAAAACTAATAATTTAATTTAAATTAATTTTCATTGATAAATCAACAAAATTAATTTGAAATTAAATCATCTTTGATACGAGAAAAGATAATGAAGAGAATAAACCAATCTCCCCATAAGAGGGGACGACTACTCTTCTCCTCATGGAGAGTTGTGGCTGTCCACCCCTCTTTGGTGGACTTGGTCCATCTCTTCAAATTATCATGAGATCTCATTATCTCATGATATATATCATCATCTCTTGTTGACAATAAATTCAAAAAATTCCAAATTATCTTGTGGAAAATATCAACAATGCCATTGAAATTATGTGAATCTTATTCACAACCCAAAACTAAATGTAATTATATTTTCAATTAATTGTTCAATGTAAATCCAATTCACATTAGCAATTAATCAACAAATATAAATCACAACATGCTCTCTCTCATATATTATAAATCACATTTAAAATATATATGATTAATATGGATAGTGCTATCCACATTATTCATATCCATGATAATTAAATCACATTTAATCATCTTGGATCTCCTTTTCTCATGTGCCCAAATAACATGAATCACATTCACATTATTCACATCATTTGATAATTAAATCACATTTAATTATCGTAGATATCTCTCCTTATAATATGAATCAAATTCACATTATTCATGATAATTAAATCACATTCAATTATCAATTTTCTCGATGCTTGGATACATATATCAACAATGAAATTATCCATTAACTCTTACAAGGATAATGCGCTTTCTCCGCGGATACTTGGAGATAAGGACATGGCGATTGTATTGTTCTACGTATAGTGACTTGGATGTTGAGATCACATCTCAAATCCAGATCTCGGGCCTCCCATTGATGCTTGATTAAATCAAGACCGCAAGTCTAATCTTCTCATTGCATATGAATCACATTCAGATCAATGTACAATATTTGGACCAAGATCAGATTACTTCTCTACTGAGAGGAGTCACTAAAATCCAGACCCGTTTCATCACTCCCTAGGAATGGAAGCGTCATGGTTATACAATCGTTTATGATCACATCACCCTCAGGTATTCCCAACATATGTACATCCTGCATACTGGAAGACTCAGAATAAACCCGAAGTATTAGATCAACTTTATATTGTCTACTTCAGGGTTTTATCAGTAAGTTTCTCATTTGATCATTGGGAGTTGGTATCGAACATATACTTTCCAAAAGCATATATCATACCAAGGTCTTGATCATATACTTTTCAAAAGTATATATCAAACTTACAAATTCAGTCAAGCTTCCAAAGCGAGACGACCGTGCACAAAATTTGATTCTTCCCAATATCTCATGAGTGAGCTCATGTCTTCCGGTTCAGTAGTGAACATGTATGATCCCTTTGAGAGATCTTATTACTCACACGCCCTTATATGCACACCAGCTCGCCGGTATATAGACCTTGGTTAGGTCATCAACCTATTGGTCTGCCAAATGTACACACTCAGACATATAGTAACACATATGTCTTTGGTCAGAGGATGCGTGCCTATATCGTGACAGCATACGACAAAGGACTTTGGTTATCTCGATCTCGTTAAGTCAACTCTTTGACCTAACTAATCTAACATCTCTGAATCTCTATTCCCATGCAGAGGACCTGCATCAAGAGGTCGATCAGATATCGGCCTAACTGAGAAAGGATTGCCATCTCCTACTCAGGCTGGAGATCATCTCTTAACAATCATTTGTGGTTCTTGATGAGTCCTCAATCTAACCCTTTAGATTATCATCCAAGCACCAGCCTCTATGATTCAATTATTGAATCAACAGCTATATGATCATTAAGATGGCCATGGTACATAACCCTAATTGTACTAAGGGACCTATTATGCAAATTAGTTATTCTTTATTTCAGATTAAGGAGTGAATTGCAATAACATTTACTGCATAATGGCTCGCCGTGGGCTCACATGTCCAACAATCTCCCACTAGCCCAAAGAACCATTAGTGGGCTAATCTTTAAACCTGCACTCATGTGACAATCATAGGCTATTTAGAAAAATAGCAAGGTAAGTTGATCAGTCACTCTGTTCCCGAGAGACTATGCCAAGTCCTTATACAACACTTGCATATCCCCTAGTAACAGTACTCACATCCAATGCGAATATTGCATCTTATGCAACCAATACTCAATCTTGTCAGTTATAGTGTCTTTGACACTACGGCTTAATAATTATCATAACCAATATTTCCATAATCCTTATCAGAATACCCTTATTCCTGGAGATCTCTATCTCCAAAGGTATCCAAAGTTAAGACATTTCATATCACTATCCATAAAGTCTTAATTTCTTGAAGATAAGACCTAGAGATCACTATCTCGAAAGTCTTGTCATCTTTGAAGATTTTGTTATTACTACAATCAAGTGTTTCATCTCCTGAGTAGGATTAGTAATAGTTTACTACTCCCACTACATGGCAGATATCCAACTTTTGTACACATCTAGCATACACTCGGCCTCTCGTAACTAATGCACAAGGGCAAGTAGTTCTAGCATTCACTTCCTCAACTCTTTGAGGTGCTATCCCTTTAGATAGGCGAGTACCATATCTTAAGGGAATGAAGCCTTTCTTGGAATATTCGAAAAAATGGAACATGTCCAAGGTGTACTACTAACGTGACGGTTCCAATACCCTCTTTTCTTTGCTTCTGAACATCTTCAGAACTAAGATTTAAGAGGTATCCTTGAGATCACATCTCAAGGTATGGAATAGCCAGTCTATGAAACATTTATTATCATCCTTATATCATTATGAATGATTAGGATATTATCTACATTTAGCACGATTAACACAATGGTACTCCCACTAAGCTTCACATGGTACATCAAGATTCTATCTGAAATCATAACAATTATAATTTCATCAAATCTTATGTTCCAACTAAAAGAAGCTTATTTGAAAAGAAGCTTATTTGAGTCCATAGATGGAGTTCTTCAGCTTGCACACTTTGCTTTCCTCAACCATGAAGCCCTGGGGCTACTTCATGTGAATATCCTTAGAGAAATATTCGTGGAGGAATGCAATCTTGACTTCCATCTTGAAGATGCCAAAGTCAAGTTGTGTAGCTATAGTTAGCAATAATCTAATGAGTTTAAGCATGGTCACTGGAGAGCAAGTCTCATCGCAAGCGATGTCTTATATTCAGTGTATAGCTCATGGCTACGAGCCGTGCTTTGAAGGTTCCTACCTTCTCATCAGGTTCCCTCTTTCTCTTGAAGATCCGTTTACACCTTAACGGGTCTTACCCATATAGGTGGATCCTTGAGGGTCCATATACAACACTTGTATATGAAGTCTACCTTAGACCTTTATTGCTAACATCCATATTTCCATGTCATGATCCTCAGGAGCTTCATCACATGAAGTCCGATCATTATCAGACTTAACTGACATATGGAATACATCCTCAAACTCGTTTGAAGAGGTATTAGTGCTGCATCTTTAATAATCCATTTAGTTTCCGATTTCAGGAGCCTCGTCAAGATTAAATGAGTTCCTTTACTTCATTTTCATCTTGATTCTCAAGAGAGTCATCCTCTAAGAATCACATTCTCAGAGATGAGATCTTTCAAGAATCTCAGGGTTATAAAGTAGATATCCAATATCATCCTTTATTTTTCCAATGAAGTAGCACTCTCTAGTGCTAGATTCCATCTTATTTGCATGGAATCTTATTAAGGATATATAATGTAGTCTCTACTACATACATACATGGAAACTAAGAGGTAATTATGTTAAAATTCATCATTGATCAAATCATGTCACACATGATTCAATTGTATCTCCCTACAACTCTATTGAGTTTAGATGTGTTAGGAGGAATGAGATAGAAATGATATTCATATCTTCATAAGGTATTCTCTGAATTTATCTAACAGGTACAAACTACCTAAGTTAGATCAAATTCATTTCATCATTCTTCAAAATTTGGTTCTAAACCAAAATTATGAAATCTTTGAACATTTCAAAGTTTTCTTAGGTGAAGAGAAGAAATCTCATATCATACATACTCATCAATAGATATCACATATCCATAATATTTATTATGATATAGATGATCCACATACATCAATATGCATGAGATCTTGAATACCTCGACATCTAACACCATTCCCAGAGAAGGGTGTATTGGACATTTTACTTTGAATACTATATTCACAAGTATGTAAGATTTGAAATTTTAGACATTCTAAAATTTCATATCTTACTAGTCCATTGATCTCATCAACAGACATATGTCCAAAATTTGATGCCAAATCATTCTCAAATGATCTTCATCCTCCTATTGATCTTTTAAAGGTTTAGTTTTCAATTTTACAAATCTTAATGAACCATTCATTCATTTTCTAATTTTGTGGAGTCCACTAGATGTTAGATTACCATCTGAAATATATCCATCATAACCTTTTATCATAATTCTATCTCAGAATTCATGTTTATTTCCAACATTTAGAAATAAATGATGAGTGTATTCTAATATCTAGGTCATGGAGACATTCTCTAAGACTAAGGCTCTCCCACTGAAATTAAGAAGTCTATCAATCCAATAGAGATTGTTGCAACAATTGCATCAATATCCATGTGGATAACTATAAACCTTAAGATCAAATTTTCAGTCTTCTAAAACATATGCAACCTATTGCAAGTGTTGTTAGACGATTGAGATACAATTATAAGACTTTATCTTATTCAATAAGCAAGTCAATATCAATGATTTATGTAGATTATTCTGGTGCTCTATCCGAGTCCTTCTCTACGGATTCCAGACAGACTTGATAGTCATACTATCAACACACCAACTTATTGCAGTATTGGCATTCATCCAACTCTTTGGATGTCATATGGAAGTCATAGAAGTACGATCAACTCTTTGACTATCCTTCTCATCTTGGGTCTGACCCATGCTTCCACTGCGCTCTCTTTATCTATAAACAACCATTGCTTAAGACTAAGGATCTCTTATGTTAAATTCAAAAGAATTCAATGTAAGAGCATTTCAACATTTATACATACTTCATTAAATTCATACAATATGAATATTATGAAGTTTCATGAATGACTAGAGTACAGACAGTAGAATGATGACATTCATCGTATCTACATCCATCTAAACTCTTAAAACATTGGTTCAGGTAGGTATTCAAACATTATGAATACATCATCTCTTATAGATCTACCATTCTGCATGATGTAGTGAACCATGTCATTCATGATTAAAATGTCGAGAGCACATATGTATGCCAGAACATCTTCTTAGGATTTTATAAGGATTAATTGACAATTACGATCATCACCGACATGTCACTTCCAAAGTACATTTGATGATATCAAGACTATAGAGACATACAAACCCTATTGTTGTAGATCTATTGTCTATTTAATTGTCATTCCTCATTATTATTAGGAAACTTGCACATTGCAACCACATACATTATGTGTCCAACTGCAAGTACAATATCTGGATCATGAGTCCAATCCATGATATTTTACTGTTTATTATTGAGTATAACATTGAGCGGGTTTAATGAAGGATTATCTGAAATAAGAAATTTGCATAAGTGTATATATTTATATATATATATATACATATTCTACTTTGATTTAGAAGTTTTTATATCAAAGTTGTCTTACCTTGTCAACAATGAAAGTTCATTCCCTTTAATCACTTTCAATGTAAGAGATATACTTACCATTATATCTCAGCAAGATCTGGGATCTCCTTCCTTATCTTTGTCACATCTCAATAATATGAGAACTTGTGACTCCGATAAAAAGAAGCGGGAACTCATTCCGCTTTGCAAGTCCAACTTGCATTTCCCAATTCGATCTTTAACACCCGGATCCACCACCCCTAAAGTGATGTTGACCCGTCATTAATTGAACCAACCGTCAACAGGCTTAATACTCGCTATAGGCAATCCAATATCGCCCCAATAATATGAGGACTCGATATTGGGGTCACTACATATACAGCCTTACTCTTTTGAGAAGCGAAGAGCCCGATCCAAATGGATTGTATGCAAGAGTTGTCACTTCGGACAGGCGTCTCCTACATACAATATCTAGCGACGGAACCCTTCGCCTTGACGGGAGACCATAGATGTCACTTATGTGATCCTCCATATCATATTCAAATTCTAATTAATCATTATGAATCATATTCATTATGATTAATTCTTCCAAGGGAAATAACAACTCTATTCATAATAGAGTGTTTTAATTTTAATTGGATTCCAATTAATGTAATCATATTAAATTAATAATCCAATTAATATCCAACAACCATTTTAATTGTTACTTGAAATATGGTATTATCTCAAATACGTATTATTTTGAATTTTATTAATTAGAAAATACATCATGATCTCTCAGGCATCATTCGTTCCCTACCCGCTGTCATGGCCAATACCGGCGGGAGTGGGACAGATCGCACACGGTGCAACCTGCTACCCCAATGCTCCCCGACTAGACACCATATCCGCCTCGGGAAAAAATAATGTTGAGTCAATCACTTTGAACTTGAGATGATCATCGGTCTTTCAGCCGAAATTATACTATATAGTAATAATCAAAACCATTTTGATTATAAGGAAATTTGCTAGACAAATTCCCAAAACCTATTCAAGTAACAAGTTTGATGAAAGTATATCAAATAACCAATTGGTGATCTAGATCTAATATAATCATTCATTGGTTGAGGCAATGTCATTTAAGAGAATAATTATTGTTCTAATATTTCTCAAATATTATCCACAATTATTCTAGGAAATTAACTATTAATTTCGTAAATTTCTTAAACGACAATCACGAGGTTTCTAGAAAAACATGCAATTTCCAGCAGAGACCCTCACTAACTAAAATTAGCATATCTCATTCATTTTAAATCCAAATTAAGCAAAATCAATTTCCACAGATTGATAATTTGATTTAAAACAGAAATTATGTGATAAACACGCACTTCCATACATTTTAAAACCGTAATTAATATCTTAATTACGTCTCTAATCGCCATCCCCGTTACAATGGACATATGGTCAATAAAACAATCATATCTTGAGCAAACGGAATCCAAATTACGCAAACTCAAATTCCACATTTCTCTTATTTAATGGGGAACATTATCTAAGTAATAAATTCATATTTAAACATTTTAAACAGGATCGAAAAATATCACAAGACAGGGCCGCGAAAATTGAAATGTTAAAATCTTCACGAACCCAAACGAGCCCAAATTTTCTTAGGTTCATGGATCATATCCAAGACCTTCGTAAACCTGTCTCTGATACCACTTGAAAGATATTGAAAAATCCTCAAGCGCATCACAGAGTATCGTCAACAACTCAACGGGAAGTCGTTGTGGAATCGAATGTGCCGAAAAAAGACCACAGAAGCATGATGATCGCATTGAATGCGATCGGGAGCGACTAGTCGCACTAGTTGCTCGATGCAGTAGAAATTAAAATTTTACCATTACGATGAAACCACATGATCCAAGAACACTTCTCGGATCATTTCATCTAAACCACAAACAAGTAATATGATTACCTCTTGAAGTGTGGTTGCGATTGAGTCTCTAAACGAAGAGACCTCCTGTCTCAAGTCCGATCCATCGGAGGAGACGCTTGTGAGCGTGAGGATGAATCACGTGTGCCTCGCAATCCATGTTGAAGATCCAAGCGGCGGATCTCCTGATCTCGTCACACGAGATCCAACATCTTCATCATGAGCAAGACACACTGAAGGAGATGGAGGTCCACGAGTAGACGATCGGGCAGCATAACGACGACGTTGCGGCGATGGAGAATCTCTCCAGGGCATCCTTGATGGATGGCCACATAAGAGAGATAGAGAGAGTGTGCGTGTATAAAGAAAGAGAGAGAGAGAGAGAGAGAGCATTCAATTTTTCCATGTCATTTGAAGAGCAATAGATGCCTCTTCTTATATAGGGTTTTGGGAACCCATGGATCCCAATCCATGGACAACACATAATCAATGGATGAGATTAATTTGTGTTTCTTTCAATGGATAAGATGTTGTAAAAACACAACAACTAATGATTTAATTTAAATTAATTTTCATTGATAAATCAACAAAATTAATTTGAAATTAAATCATCTTTGATAAGAGAAAAGATAATGAAGAGAATAAACCAATCTCCCCATAAGAAGGGACGGCTACTCTTCTCTTCATGGAGAGTTGTAGCCGTCCACTCCTCTTTGGTGGACTTGGTCCATCTCTTCAAATTATCATGAGATCTCATTATCTCATGATATATATCATCATCTCTTGTTGGCAATATTTTCACAAAAATAATTCCAAATTATCTTGTGGAAAATATCAACCATGCCATTGAAATTATGTGAATCTTATTCACAATCCAAAACTAAATGTAATTATATTTTCAATTAATTGTTCAATGTAAATCCAACTCACATTAACAATTAGTCAACAAATATAAATCATAATATGCTCTCTCTAATATATTATAAATCACATTTAAAATATATATGATTAATATGGATAGTGATATCCACATTATTCATATCCATGATAATTAAATCACATTTAATCATCTTGGATCTCCTTTTCTCATGTGCCCAAATAACATGAATCACATTCACATTATTCACATCTTTTGATAATTAAATCACATTTAATTATCTTAGATATCTCTCCTTATAATATGAATCAAATTCATAATATGAATCAAATTCATATTATTCATGATAATTAAATCACATTCAATTATCAATTTTCTCGATGCTTGGATACATATATCAACAATGAAATTATCCATGAACTCTTTCAAGGATAATGCACTTTCTCCCCGGATACTTGGAGATAAGGACAGGGCGATTGTATTGTTCCACTATAGTGATTTGGATGTTGAGATCACATCTCAAATCCAGATCCCGGGCCTCCCATCGATGCTTGATTAAATCAAGACCGCAAATCTAATCTTCTCATTGCATCTGAATCACATTCAGATCAATGTCCAACACCAAGATCAAATTACTTCTCTAATGAGAGGAATCACTAAAATCCAGACGTTTCATCACTCTCTAGGAATGAAAGCGTCATCGTTATACAATCGTTTATGATCACATCACCCTCACCTATTCCCAACACCTGTACATCCTGCATACTAGAAGACTCGGAATAAACCTGAAGTATTAGATCAACTTTATACTGTCTACTTCGAGGTTTTATCAGTAAGTTTCTCATTTGATCATTGGGAGTTGGTATCGATCATATACTTTCCAAAAGCATATATCATACCTAGGTCTTGATCATATACTTTCCAAAAGTATATATCAAACCTACAAATTCAGCCAAGCTTCCAAAGTGAGACGACCGTGCACGGAATTTGATTCTTTCCAATATCTCATGAGTGAGCTCATATCCTCCGGTTCAGTAGTGAACCTGTATGACCCCTTTGAGAGATCGTATTACTCATATGCCCTTATATGCACACCAGCTCACCGGTATATAGACCTTGGTTAGGTTATCAACCTATTAGTCTGCCAAATGTACACACTTAGACATATAGTAACACATCTGTCTCCGATCAGAGGATGTGTGCCTATATCGTGATAGCATACGGCATAGGACTTTGGTTATCTCGATCTCGTTAAGTCAACTCTTTGACCTAACTAATCTGACACCTTCGAATCTCTATTCCCATGCAGAGGACCTGCATCAAGAGGTCGGCCAGATATCAACCTAACTGAGAAAGGATTGCCATCTCCTACTCAAGCTGGAGATCATCTCTTAACAATCTTTTGACGGTGCTTGATGAGTCCTCAATCTAACCTTTTATATATTCATCCAAGCACCAGCCTCTATGATTCAATTATTGAATCAACAACTGTATGATCATTAAGATGGCCATGGTACAAAATCCTAATTATACTAAGGGACCTATTATGAAAATTAGGTATTCTTTATTTCAGATTAAGGAGTGAATTACAATAATATTTACTGCATAATGGCTCACCGTGGGCTCGCATGTCCAACATCGTATGAATCTGATGAAAGATAACCATAATCGGAGTTATCTTCAGAGGAATAGTATTTGAAAGTAGAGGCACTCCAGATATTCTTGTTCTTTTGTTTGCTTCAGTTGTTTTCTCAGAATTTTTTCCTTCTTGGGATCAAGCGATTCGCCTCGGATGATGAATACTCTAAAGCACCAGTCTCAGTTAGCTCATAAGAAATTATTCCAGTATACTTAATGAGACCAGAAGAATCAGCTTTGGATGAATAGTAGTGAGGAATGGGAGTCATCCAACGGGAATCGAAGTTTGGATCCTTGCGAAGATAGGGTTTTAAGACTGCTGAACATACCTCACTCATGTAGATTACCTTTTCCAGACCTGATGAGGGATCATCAGACGATTTCTCTTCCGAAAGGTCGAATGCGACTTTCTTTTTATATGAAGGATCAACCATTTTGTTTCGTGAAGGTGCTGGTCTTGGGAGTGAGGTGTTGACACTTGAGTCTCCAGATGAATAACCATTGAAAATTTTCTCCTTGGTCGGTGTATGTCCCACGTATTTGTTCTTAGTTTTCTTAATGTTGGTGTACTCCTGAGTTGGAATGATTTGGTCAAGGTAGTTAGAGTAGGTTGACTCAGGGTGAGCCCATGCATATGTCTCAGGATCATATAAGAAACACTTTTCTATGGTAAGAGCAACGGGAAATGGAACAGTGAGTAGAGTCTATGCATATTCATTCTTAATTGACTTGATGTTGGTGCATTCTTGGTTGGGTTGATTTGATCAACGTAGTCTGAGGAGATCTCGACTGACTCAGGATGCACCCATGCATAAGTCTCATGATCATAACCGGAGTCATTTTCCATGGTAAGAGAAGCGAGAAATGGAACATGGGGAAGAGTCTCTAAATCAATAGTCTCTCAACAACCGTTATCTCAGGTGTAGCAATGGGGTAGGGCCCTTCTACCGCTTGGTGGTTACGGTTGTTGATGACTTCATGGGTCGCCTCAAAATATCGTGTTTCCTTATGGACTGGGTGAGATCGAAGTGCTCCCAATGCTGTAAAATTGATTTCCTGAGTTTCACACTTAATAATTGCCGTAACCAATGCCAAGAATGGCTTTCCGAGAATGATTAAATACTGGGTGAATTCTCCTTGATGCTAAATATCAGTGATTTTGAAGTCTATTTTAAGCGGAGCACCTTAGAATGTAACGATGACTGAAATGATTCCTCTGGGTTGCTTTATCGATCGATCAACCAGTTGAACGATCTCTCGTATCTTCCCGATAGATCTAAGTTTGAACTCGTTAAATACATATGTCAGGAGGATATTAATTGGTGAGTCGTCATCAATTTGAGCATGGGTAAATATTATGTCTTTGATTCCACGGTCAAATCTGGGCAACTGCTTCACTATGCGGCTCTTGATTTTTCTCCTCAACACCAAGGAGGAGGCCATTGACAAGATATATCTTTCAATCGGTGTTCTTATCCTGCATGACTTTTTCATCATTAATTTATTTATTACAAATCCTTTCAAGTCTAGGAAGTGTTCAATGGCCTGTATAAAGGGAAGTTCAAAAATCAATCTTTTCTCCAGTGCTTTCCCGTAAAGCAGGATCCAAATTCTTCAGATCTTCTTCAGTTTCAATTTTTATGTATTTTTCTGGATTTTCATTTTTTTAGTTTTTTGAATATTCCATTTTTTTGGTATTTTCTGTGTGGTGTGTGGATGTGGTATTTTCCATAGACGATGAGGAGTTTTGATATGTCGAGTCAAAGTCAGAGTGATTCCTAGGAGAGTAATAGGCAGAGGTGTCATTGTTAGGATTGTCCCTAGGTTTCTGAATATCCTCAGAATTTTCAACATGAGATCCAATCTTTTCTTCATCTATTTTTATATCCGAGCTACTAGAGAGTGAAATTAGTCGGTCGGCAAACTTTCTAAATTTATCCTCCATTAATTCAAATCTCTTATTTATCCTCGAAATATCATCTTCCAAACTCTTTTCATGATCGATCATGGGAGTAGTCGGTGTGTGTTCTTGTATTTGAGATCCAGTCATACATCTTCCATTTCCCCGTATGAGCTAAGAGGAGATTCTCTTGGATTATCCAATATACGATTGTTATTTCTTGAAAATTTCTCCTAAAAAAGTATGGAAGGAGTCTGCTCGGTGGAAGGATTTTGCAGGAATCTGTAGGTCTCATACTCAGTATGTCATGACTCAGGCATGCAATGGTGATTTGAGTAGAGTCTACTTCCGTGGTCATGATTGATCGTATCCCCAAATAATGGAATCATATATGGTTCATAAGTATCGATATTATCAGGGTTGTCCTCTATATGTGTAGGCTGATCGAAGGAGTGGTATTCAGGTCGATCAATAGGGATTTGGTCGTTATGGTCAATCCAACCTCGTTGATCATTAGGTGCGGACCTCTCCTTGCGGTTTGATCGGTCCATCATATTATTCCCTATGGTCTAGTCTGAATGTATTTTTCGTGAATTGTAGACCTATCCCAACAAGGTTGTGAGGAAAGAATAAAGGTGGTTGGGTTTGGTCTCTCGGCCAATCACAAGTCTCGATGTTTTTCTCTTCAAATGGTTCTTGGGTTGTAGAAGAAAACTGGCATAAGTCGGGTCATCCCAAGATGGCAGTGCGGTCACAAGTGGTGGAGTGGGAGAATATGGGTGACTTTGATCGGATGATTTGAGTAGAGTGGCTTGGAATTCAACGAGAGGACTGGATTCGTCCGAGAGTGAAAGTCTCCAGCAAATGTTGGAGGATTCTAGAAAGCAGAGGGTTTAGACGATTTGGGTCTGACCAAGATAAGTTCATTTTCATAGTATAGATCAGTGATAAACCGTAATTTTAACCCTTTAAAAGTGTGAATTTAGCACTGATGTCATCGCAACCGGGTTGAATTAGGTCGATCAAAGACCATCTAATTTAGATATGGCAATGAAATCATATGGTCGTGAATTTATTTTACTTGGTAAGTAACCAAGGTCGAACTCAGGGACACGAGCCTCTCTCGTGATATTCAGACTTATATTGATTTTATTAAGTGTTGAGTTAGAGAACAATAGGTCAAACAATGCACGAAGACAAAACAATGTATTAAATAAACATGAATCTATGCATTTTTTATTTGATTTTTAATCATGCAAATATATGTGATGAAATGAAATGAAAATATGCCCTAGATCAGAATAAAATGATGAGCAAATTTAACGAGTCAATTTCGGGTTTAATTCAAGTGACAAACTTGACGGACAAATTGAACAAGGCATAAGCTTAAGCAATAAGAGACACCTGGCTACGACAATAATACATCAAAATTACTGTGTCCAAAACTAAAAAATGAATGTGCCATTAGAAAGTTCATCAAGCAAGCTTCGAAATGAAACTGAAATCGACTTAAACAGAGTTATGATGCTCAAGATATGCATAAAAGAAGACAAGGGCATAACTGTAAGAAAACATGAAAGAACACTACAAACAAGTCCCTGGAAAGGACTAAAATGTAATTAAAAGAAAGTTCGGGACCTTCCCTGTAAATAACCCACACGCATAGGGGTATTTTTGCAATTATGAAAACCTACGAGGGCATAAATGCAAAATACCCTAGGTGTGTGTGTGCTACACGTGGTCTCAGGACCTATTTGCAGATCTGAAGAAGTCGAGTGGTTCTCTATGCAATTTACCTAGAATGCACGTTTTTTGCACGTGCACTTCCAGGCTCGGTAAACTCTGAGGCTCGGAGGAGGCTCGAGCGGCTTTGGCTAGGCTCGGAATGGACGAGCCTCTAGGCATGGACTCATATGAGGCTCGGTATAGGCTCGGGAGGCACGGGCCTAGAGGGTCGGGGACTGAGGCTCGACGTAGCTCTAACGTTGACACATGAAAGTCCCTGGACCATTGGATCGTGAGAATCCAACGGTAGCTGGATCCTTCACTGCTGCACACGTGGTCCATCGTAGACCGTCCGATCCTCAAGATCGGACGATGTCTGGAGATTGCGCTACTTGGGGATGTGGACGTCTCTGTACCGTTGGATGATCTCCGAGGAGGAGCATCCAACGGTGCCTGCTTCGTAATCTTTGGTTGTATCTGGTGGTGGAAACCAGACTCCAGCAAGGGAACCCGATCTCCGTCGCTCTACTCTGGTGTAGGTGAAGCTCGACCTATGCTTGTGAAGGGTTGTCGATGGAGCTCAGGGGTTGGGCGAGCTACGACGTTGCTTGATGCAGCGTCTCGTTGCTCCGAAGATGGAAGCGAGAATAAAAGGGCTCCGGCGAGATCTCCAGCCATTGAGAACTTGGGTATCTGCAGGGTCAGGTTAATAGCCGAAGCGTGCGGTGCGAGGTACTTGTGTGAGATGGAGTGAAGTGGGGAGCTTCTGTGAACGGAGAAGGCGGCAGCTCAGAGCTCCTCCGCCGTGGAGGGCGGAGAAGTTGGGTCGGAGGTGGTGTGAGGTTATGGAGGATAGGGAGAGTGATCGGAGGTAGAGCATGAACGAGGAAGGTGAGGTGAAGCTAATGAGATGAACAATGGAGCATGGGTGTGTGTAAGAGCCTACGAAATTGCTAAAAATAAAGAAAAAATACAAGATGAAGTCAGAAAAGCTTACTTGGCCGGAAATGGAGGTTGAGGTCTGTGCTTGAGCTCCGAGGGGAGCTCGGGTCATCGCTGGACTCCGGCGACCCCTCGGAGCAGCTAGGCGAGGATGGGCCATCACGAACCTGGCTGTGATGGGCCAGGGGTCAACACCGGAGGAAAAGCGCCATTTTTGCGCCTCGATCATTCCTCCCCCTGTCACGGGGAGGAAGAGAGGGGCTAGGCAGAACCCCGCATAAAGGTAGACGGGCATGGAAGGTGGAGGGAACGTCGTATTTGAAGGCGGGGAGATCGAGTTACCGGTGATGAAATTGTGGGTTTTGAGGAAAAGATGGAGCGAGCGGAGAGGACGATGAGGGCGACCAGATGTTGCGTGAGATTCGTGGTTGAGCAGGGAACGTCGTGGGCTACCGGGATCGTGGAGAAGATGGCTGGAGACGCAGAGAAAAAAGGAAGGGGAAGTCGGTTCGTGAGGTGGAGAACGTGGGAGTGAGGGACGACCGGAGGTTGACGATGATGTGTAGACCGTTGGATCTTGCGATCCAATGGTTGGGGTAATTGCGCTGGGAGCGGCTTGGATGAAATCTGGGGCGACGCGATCGAAGGGTGTTTGGCGCGCCACGTGTCGTGTGCGCAGGCGGGCGGAAGTGAACGGTGATGAGGGAATACGGATTGTGATCGAAGGGCTGAGAAGAGAGCGGGAATGTGAGGCGGAGATCTCAGCTCCAGAAGATGATCGGACGGCGGAGGATGTGACGCGTGGCGCGAGGAGGGACTAGCGCTAGCGGATGGCGATGATGAAATCAGGAGCTTGATCGGACGGTGGATATCACAGCGGCAGTGGACGGTGGAGTTCAAGAGAGAGGAAGTGGATCGGAAGGTGCTGGAATCAGGCGGCGTGGCGCGAGGAAAAGCGGCCACATGGCTTAACCAGAGGGGGTCACGTGGCCCAATCAGATTATTAGAAGCTAACAAGTGAATTTTGAGGGGGGCAAATGGCCCAATTTGGAAAAACTCAAAACATGAAAGTTGTAGATCTCGATGAGATCTACAATTTTCATGTTGACCAAACAGAGATGAGGTTAAATAAAGGCACAAAATATTTTTAAGGGTGTTTTAAGGCAAAAAACACCATGGATTTTAATTTTGCGATTTTTTTGTGGTTTTTAATTTATTCAATGACTCTTATAATTACAAGACTTTATCTGATTTTTTATTGACACCCATTTAAGAAAGGGGGTAAAATAAGCAAATTAAGATGATGAAATCGAGTTTCATCACCCCCCTATACTTAAACTATGCTCGTCCCCGAGCATCAAAGAAAATGAATGAACGGAATTAACCCCCTTGTGCATGTGAGTACAAGATCCAATCTGTTCAAGTCCATTCAACTTTAAAGGTCCAAAATTTTAGAGTTCAACCCAGCCTTAATCAAGAGGCACCCAATTCCTCTAATTATCCAGACTCTCTCTGATGTACATATAGACTAAGGGTATGACATTTAGTGTTGACTGCGTTCACGAGAGTAGAGTCAAAACTTCACCCAAGGTCTTGGTCCGAGAAACTCTACTAAGGACCCAATCCTCAACACTAGGGAATAAATCAAATCCTGCGTTTAGCCCACCGTCTCTTTAGTTGTCAGACTTAAAAATGTAGATGGAAGTTCAGTAATGTAGGGCGTGGGATTGTGTCATTTCTTCTCTCCCTCTCATTGGAACAAGGATTCTCTCTTAGTGCCTTATTACGCAACACATTTTTTTTGGTGTTGATCAGTGCATCCGTCAAGAGAAGTTGGAGCCGTCTGCACTTGTTTTCCTGGGAATACACCGGGATGTGTCTTTTTTGAGTACCTATCGTACCTTCTACACCCAGACTTATAGCATTTACGATGCAAAGCCCTTCTTTGGTGCAAGTCCGACTCCTGGTCCTAATAGTAGTGGTCCAAGTGGTCACTTTGAAATGGTTAGGAGCACTCACCTTTGGTAGAAACTCTTTGATATTTGACTTCGTGGAATGAGAGCTTTTCTTTGACATTTCATTGATTTGTAGTATTTTTGGATATCTCCACTGCTTTTACCAAGAGTTGGCACACACTGATCAACATTTTTTTATTTATTTCACACCCTGGCACTTAGGTTAATGTCAAGAGATTAGTATAAGAACCAATTTCTCATACTGGCTAAAGATTGCCGACACTCAGGTTTTATGAAGCCTTCAAAGATTTTATCCCATCCTCGAGCATCATTAGATCAAGTCCAGACTCGAATCCCTCATCCCAGTCCCTCAAATGAAGAGTCAACTCATCTCATCGAAACCGCAATCGTGCATGTGATGTGCTGATCATATTCTTATGGTCTGAGACTAAGCATGAAATATAGCATGCAAATCTAGAAATCTAGGGGAATGTGGATAATTAAGTCTAAGACCCTGATGGCTAAGGCTGGTTAACCTAAAATCTCAAATCCTCATAAATCAAGCTTTCTTGAACATTTCAGATCCTGGGTGGAAGTGTGAATATAGAGGATTAATCCAACTCCTTCATTCAAAAACACACATTTTTTAATTTTTTTAACTTAAGAGACATTATAACTGCCTAAACTCAATTAAGTAGATGCATCTGCATTCAACCAGTATGGGTGTAAGTACAGGCTAGAGCCCGTTGCTTGAGGACGGGGCCTTACGCGATGTCCTCTAAACCACCCACTCTGCTAAGGGCGAACCCTCACTGAACACGACTACTTATTTGGGCTTAGTAGTCATTAATGAATCTTAAAGGATTTTGGATTATCTCATTTTTATGGATTTTTAATTAAAGGTTAGAACACTGGTTAGACTCAACTTTCCTTGAAATCAAAAAGAAAATTTCAATACCATGTCGCACAAATAAAGATTTTTAAAACATTTTCAAAAGATTTTTCAAAACAAGAGAAACTCATTTTTCAGATCATTTTAAAAAAATATTTTTCTATAAAAAATAGTGTAACATAATACAGAAAGTCATGAAAACCACTGAGTCCACTTAGTTCAAAGGTTTTTACTTTAGCCAAAAAAGTTTTAAATTTTTCAAAATTTTTAGTTTATAGCTAAAGTAAATATATTGTATATACGGTATACCCCCCTATACTTAAATTTTGCTATGTCCTCATAGCACTAGATGATACAAGTCCATAGGTCCATTTAAATATAGAGAAATATACGAGAACTAAGGAGGGCTCCCCCTATACTTAGGTTAGAAATAACCTAAGTATGAAGGCAAGGAAAGATGAGTAGAGAAAATCACGGAGACTTGGCCCCTCCTATACTTAGGCTGAGAGTAGCCTAAGTATAAAGATTGAGATTTGATGATGGGAGGGATCCGAGGTGAACGAAGAAGATGAATGGATATACAAATGAGTGGATGAATCTGCGGAGATTAATGGAGTATCTAAGGCTCAAGGGAGGGTGTCGGAGCAAACAAGGCTCAATCAAGCATGCAACACACTTCAATTTCACAAACTCACACATGACACCAACGGAGGTTGGTGTATTATCTTGTCGGTTTTATTGGTGATTAAAGCATTTTATCTTTACGCGGAAAAAAGTGTTAAGCAAAATCAACTGCGTAAACGAGGGTGTTGCTCTCCCAAAACAATATTTTACTCCATTTTAGGTTGACTTGCAATTAAAAGTCCCAATTATTTTGCTTAAGGTTATCACTGAATTAAGGTGAGCTCATAAATCAAGAAATCATCGTCTACCGTTCATTCCCATTTTCCATTTAACCTAGGTGATCAAGCTAGGAGGGGAAATCGAGAAAAACCATGTATTCGATAAAAACCATGATCTAGGCTAAGTGAGAAATCATGCAGTGCCTTAGCGAAAATACGTGAAAACTCAGACTGATTTAAAAACCAAAATGATATGTATGCAAGTCGATCAAAAGCTACACCTAACATGCTTCTATTAGCGAGGAAGAATGTCTTTTAAATTTGGCTAAGTGAAGCGAGGCTATGTGCGTCTATATTATAAGTGTGTCCTACCTACGAGCACGCCTGTAAAAAATGAATGATAAAATAAGCTCGAAGAGCCGCATGCCTGGTCCTAGGTCGACACTCAAGTGGGGACGAACCCCACACAACCATATATATTCATTCGTTTACAATCGTGAGTCTTCGATCAAAGACCGCTGTAGAGACGATTATTACATGATAAAATGATATGCAAAATGACATTTTTTTTCTTTCTTTCCGACTTGCTCCAAGCATTCTTTTGCGGCTCCTCGCAGTGGGAAGCACATGCTCCTCGTCTCCTTGAACACCAAGGGCCCTGCCACGAAAGCAAAAGGTTAGAGATCAATTGAAAAGAAAAAATTTTGCAATGCAAGATAAATGAACAAATTGACCTATATAAGAAACACTTAATTAAATAAATAGAAATCCAAATAATACAAGAAATGAGTTGTGTCCCCGGCAACAGTGATGAATCCACATTTCATCATCTTTATTCTATCATTTTGGCCTCGAAAACCCTAGTAAATGCGTGTAAATAGCATTAAATTCAACATCTTAGCATTCATGCATGTGCATGTAAATAGTGTATAAATTAATGTAATTAAGGCCAAAATTATAGAATAAATAAAAGAAAAGAAAAAGAATAAAATATTGGAAATATTTTATGACCCAAACCCTCGAGACCTAGGCATCTCGATGAATAGGTCGACAAGGAATAAAGTAGGGGGAGATAAGGGTCAAAATACAGTCAAAATTCCTATTCTTTTTAATGCATTCTTTATTCATTTAGGGACCTATTTTTGGTTCCACTTTTTATACATCAAATAAAGAAACTTTATACATGAAAGTTGTAGATAAATAAACAAATAAAAATACAAAATTGATTTCATTCAAAAAAAATGTACAGATAAAAAGTTATGGTCTGAATAAAATTCCAGAATCCCAATTTCCCAGACCCGTATCTCACAAATGAAAACTCCAAATGCACCAAACTCACCACTTTAATTGTATATAGTTTAAAATAAGCTATTTAATGGCGGTGGTTTCGCATTTGGTGGAGCTACGGTTTGAAAGTTGAGTTTTGGACCCTTGTAGTATATTTGTTTAGATTAAAATATTCAATTTATTCTTTATCCATTATTTTTATAATTTTATATTTTTATAATTTTGTAAATATTATTTATAATATATATGTACATTAAAATCAGATTTAAAATACAAAAGCAATACAAAATAAAAATACTTGTATATAGTACACATAGGTATCATATCTATAAATATACCTATATAATACATACTTATATTTTATTAAATGTATAAAATACATCAGAAAAATACAATAAAAATATAATTAAGTGTATAAAAGTATTTTACAAATATATAAAATAATAAACAAAATTAAATAAATTAAAATCACAAAATAAAATACTAAAATATATAGGTAATATACCTATAAAGGCTATAAAAGGGAACTTGTGAAAATATACCTCATAAAAATAATTAAAAATCAGAATAAAATACTCTATAAAATAATGAACATTTTTTTTATTAATTAACCTTAAATTAATTAAGTCATTTGTTATTTTTAATAGAATTTACAATATTTTATTTAAGTTTTGTCTTTTTGCGGATGACGTGGCCCAATCAGGCCACACCATCCGTTGACCGGGGGTCAACTCCATGACCCCAGGTCAGTACCCTCCAGACATGTGTCTGCCCCCTTCTTCTCGACTTTCTCCACGACTATTCTTTCACCAAACGAGGTGGTGCCCTTCTGCAAATTTGCACCTTGTCAAACCAGCATCCACACCCTTATGTTTTTTTGATCTTCGGATCGTTGAATCACCAGATACGCCTCAATTTGCGAGCCGCCAGAGCCATCTTTCAAAAAACTACCTTCCTTCCCATTCAAATCTTGATCCATCTTTTGGCCGAAGCCAAGACCTCCGAGCCTTCGCTGTGAGTCCCCGGTGACAGAGGGTCGACCCAGCTTCCTCGTCGAGGTGTGGTGAAGGCCCGAAGAGCATTCCAGCCATCTCCGGTGGCTGCGCCGTCGTGAGGTTCCATCCTTGGACATTCTTGCCCTTGAGGTCCATTTTCTATTCATTTTTTGTTTGTTTTTATTTCCAGTACCCTTAGGAATCTAAAACTACCTTCAGCTTCGACCGATATCCTTCCGCTCGCACCCGCAGCCCCTCGCCGGAGCTTGCTCCGGTGTGCTTTGACTTAACGCCCACACCTTGTTCCACACCTTTGCGGGACCGTGGCATTTTGCCCGCACGTGCCTTCACGTTGTTTTGCAGGTCCAGGAACTTCATCGCGCACCTAGGGGCGGATTTTGAAGGCCGACCGAGGTTCTTGGAGCTCCATGGCTCCGCCCACCTCGTACCGCCACTCCGAGCTTTGCCAGACCGTTTTCCACCCCCAGGCACATAGAAGACCCCTCCAAGAGGTGATCTGACCCTTTTGAGAGCCTCAAGCTTGACGGAGGCCAGCGGTGGAGCTTGGAGACTTTCGCCCTACCGGAGGTCCTCCTTGTTCGTCCAGCGCTGTCCTCCGCCGTCGGATTTGGTCGTGATATCCCCGCACAGTAGTTGCCATTAGATCGGCCTCGACACCGACCGTCGGATCTTCCCTGCAGCATTTGATCTCAGCCGTTGGCAGCCGAAGGGGCATCACGCCCTCCCAAGCCGACACTTGTATTAGTGGAAGACCGTGCGTCGTCTGATCGCGCGCGCGTGGGTAATTTTGCTCCCATACCCCGTGCGATTTTGTATTTTTAATTTAGTACCTAAACATTCCTCTGCAGGCTAAACTTTTTGGGGATTTTGCAATTGTAACCCCTAAACTTCGCTTAACTACGTCTAGATCCCGGTCCACGTCACCTCACGTGTCTGGTGCACATGAGGCGTGGACATTTTGCTCGAGATCCCCTAAGGTTACGGATATTGGGTTTTAGTATACAAACTTTCATACGCAGTTCTGAACTTTCTGGGCTTTTGCAATATTACCCTAGACTTTTTATAATAACACTTGCGTCCTTGCCAGGCACGTGCCCTGCGTGCGTGACCTTGGTGTTTTTGCAAGAAAACCCTTGCAGATTTTGGTATTGGCGTTTGGTCCATTAAGTTTTATATTCAATAATATATTTTGTGGAAATATTGCATAGAGGCCCCTAAACTTGTGCGTATTCACATATATACCCCTGCTAGGCCTTGAATTTTTGTATGCTTTCCTTATTTATTTATAACTCCAAAAATTACCAAAAAAATCAAATAGCTTCCTGTTTACCTGCACATTCACGCCATATTTTTGTATTATATTTTTATTGCATTTTAATATTTATTAAAAATCAAAAACATGCATTGTTAGCTACTATTTGCATTAGAAAATTCCAAAAAAATAATAAATCACTTGACAAATTCCAAAAAAAATTACCTATTGTGTGTTTTAGTGTCTTTTAGTGTCAATCCAAAAATCACTAAAAATCTCAAAACAAAAACCTTAAAAATTAGAAACGACCTAAAAACTTCAAAAAAATCTAAAAAATTCTAGAAAAATCATAAAAATACAAACTCAGGTCTTGTAGTTTCTCTATTTTATTATCTTTATTTTAAAATTAATTTGGGAAAATTTTGTTACTGTTTGATATTTTTCAACCCCATTTTAGTTTCGGCCAGCACTTTTATTCGTTGTTTCTTTTATTTTGACTTTTAAAAATACCAAAAATATTTAGAAAAAACCCCAGAAATCACAAAAATAGTAGTTAAATATAAAAAGACCAAAAATATTTTATTCCCTAATGTTTGAGTATTTTTCTCTATTTTTATAAATACTATTTCCCCTCTTTTCTTATATTATCTACATATTCTATTTATAAAAACAAAAAATATAAAATATAAAAAGAAAATAAAAAATCAGAAAAGTAAAAATCAAAATACAAAATTAAAAATTAAATAAAAAATTAAAAATTAAAAACCCACAAAAACATTTGCATTGCATATTGTAGACAATTAATCACACTTCACTCATTTTGCATTTGCATTGATCTTTCCTGCCTTGCTCCCTGTGTTCAAACTCTCTACATACTTGCACCTATACATCTTTTATGTAGAGTTAAAAATAAATTTGACTCCACATTTGTCTGACATTGTTTAATATTTGATTGTGGGTTCATTGTTGATTAATTAGGGATTTTTGAGCGGTCAAGACACTGACTACGGTTTCGCCTTGTGAAACCGTATGACCCTCGATTTCCCTAGTTATCAAATGGCACCATTTGATAAACCGTAATTTTGGCCCTTTAAAAGTGTGGATTTAGCTCTATGATGTCATTGCAGCTGGGCTGAATTAGGTCGATCAAAGACCATCTAATTTGGATATGGCAATGAAATCATATGGTCGTGAATTTATTTTACTTGGTAAGTAACCAAGGTCGAACTCAGGGACACGAGCCTCTCTCGTGATATCCAGACTTTTATTGATTTTATTAAGTGATGAGTTAGAGAACAATAGGTCAAACAATGCACGAAGACAAAATAATGTATTAAATAAACATGAATCTATGCATTTTTTATTTGATTTTTAATCATGCAAATATATGCGATGAAATGCAATGAAAATATGCCCTAGATCAGAATAAAATGATGAGTTAATGAGTCAATTTCGGGTTTAATTCAAGTGACAAACTTGATGGACAAATTGAACAAGGCATAAGCTTAAGCAATAAGAGACACCTGACTACTACAATAATACATCAAAATTAATCTGTCCAAAACTAAGAAATGAATATGCCATTAGAAAGTTCATCAAGCAAGTTTTGAAATGAAATTGAAATCGACTGAAACAGAGTTACGATGCTCAAGATTTGCATAAAAGAAGATAATGGCATAACTGTAAGAAAACATGAAAGATAACTACAAACAGGTCCCTGGAAAGGACTAAAATGCAATTAAAAGAAAGTTCAAGACCTTCCCTGTAAATAACCTACACGTACAAGGGTATTTTTGCAATTATGAAAACCCACGAGGGCATAAATGCAAAATACCCCAAGTACGCACGTGTGTTACACGTGGTCTCAGGACCTATTTGCAAATCTGAAGAAGTCGAGTGGTCCTCCATGCAATTTACCTAGAATGCACATGTTTTGCATGTGCACTTCCAGGCTCGGTAAACTCTGAGGCTCGGAGGAGGCTCGGGCAGCTTCGGCTAGGCTCGGAATGGACGAGCCTCCAGGCATAGACTCGTATGAGGCTCGGTATAGGCTCGGGAGGCACGAGCCTGGAGGGTCGGGGACTGAGGCTCGGCGTAGCTCTGACGTTGACACGTGGAAGTCCCTGGACCATTGGATCGTGAGAATACAACGTTAGCTAGATCCTTCATTGCTGCACACGTGGTCCATCGTAGACCGTTCGATCCTCAAGATCAGATGATGTCTGGAGATTGCGCTACTTGGGGATGTGGACATCTCTGTGCCGTTGGATGACCTCCGAGAGGAGCATCCAACGGTGCCTTCTTTGTAATCTTTGGCTGCATCTGGTGGCGGAAATCAAACTCCGACGAGGGAACCCGATCTCCACCGCTCTACTCTGGTGTAGGTGAAGCTCGCCCTATGCTTGTGAAGGGTGTCGATGGAGCTCAGGGGTTGGGTGAGCTACAACGATGCTTGATGCAACATCTCGTTGCTCTGGTGGTGGAAACGAGGCTCAACAAAAGGGCTCCGACGAGATCTCCAGCAATTGAGCACTTGGGCATCTGCAGGGTCAGGTTAATAGCCCAAGCGTGCAGTGCGAGGTGCTTGTGTGAGATGGAGTGAAGTGGGGAGCTTCTGTGAACAGAGAAGGCGACAGCTCGGAGCTCATCCGCCGTGGAGGGCGGAGGAGTTGGGTCGGAGGTGGTGTTAGGTTATGGAGGATAGGGAGAGTGATCAGAGGTAGCGCGTGAACGGGGGAGGTGAGGCGAAGCTAATGAGATGAACAACGGAGCATGGGGGTGTGTGTAAGAGCCTGCGAAATTGCTAAAAATAAAGAAAAAATACAAGATGAAGTCGGAGAAGCTTACCTGGCCAGAAATGGAGGTTGTGGTCTGTGCTTGAGTTCCGAGGGGAGCTCGGGTCATCGCTGGACTCCAGCGACCCCTCGGAGCAGCTAGGCGAGGCTGGGTCATCGCGAACCTGGCCGTGATGGGCCAGGGGTCAACACCAGAGGAAAATCACCATTTTTGCCCCTCGATCGTTCCTCCCCCTGTCATAGGGAGGAAGAGAGGGGCTAGGCGGAACCCCGCATAAAGGTGGACGTGCATGGAAGGTGGAGGGGACGTCGTATTTGAAGGCGGGGAGATCGGGTTACCGGTGATGAAATCGTGGGTTTCGAGGAAAAGATGGAGCGAGCGGAGAGGACGACGAGAGCGACCAGATGTTGCGCGAGATTCATGGTAGATCAGGGAACATCGCGGGCTACCGGGATCGTGGAGAAGATGGCTGGAGACATGGAGAAAAAAGGAAGGGGGAAGCCGGTTCGTGAGGTGGAGAACGTGGGAGTGAGGGACGACCGAAGGTTGACGATGATGTGTAGACTGTTGGATCTTGCGATCCAACGGTTGGGGTGATTGCGTTGAGGAGTGGCTTGGATGAAATCTGGGGCGACGTGATCGAAGGGTGTTTGGAACGCCATGTGTCGTGTGCATAGGCGGGCGGAAGTGAACGGCGATGAGGGAATACGGATTGTGATCGAAGGGCTGAGAAGAGGGCGGGGAATGTGAGGTGGAGATCTCAGCTCCAGCAGATGATCGGACGGCGGGGGATGTGATGCGTGGCGCGAGGAGGGACTGGCGCTTAGAGGATGGTGGTGATGAAATCAGGAGCTTGATCGGACGGTGGATATCACAACGACAGTGGACGGTGGAGATCAAGAAGAGGAAGTGGATCAGACGACGCTGGAATCAGGCGGCGTGGCGCGAGGAAAAGCAGCCACGTGGCTTAACCAGAGAGGGCCACATGGCCCAATCAGATTATTAGAAGTTAGCAAGTGAATTTTGAGGGGGCAAATGGCCGAATTTGGAAAAACTCAAAACATGAAAGTTGTAGATCTCGATAAGATCTACAATTTTCATGTTGATCAAAATAGAGATGAGGTCAAATAAAGGCACAAAATATTTTTAAGGGTGTTTTAAGGCTAAAAACACCATGGATTTTAATTTTGCGATTTTTTTGTTTTAATTTATTCAATGACTCTGATAATTACAAGACTTTATCTGGTTTTTTATTGACACCCATTTAAGCAAGGGGGTAAAAATAGGCAAATTAAGATGATGAAATCGAGTTTCATCAATCAGATGGGTACTCGGACCATTGTCCTGTATTTCTCAAAGGAGGTTGATGATGAATCGACATGTTGATCTCGGTGCAAATGCACAGGATATTCATAAGAAGAAAATTTATCAAGGAGGGTGATGGCACAAGTGTGCGGCTTTTTGATCTTCGCAATCAGTTCACTCACACCAATGCAAACATAAATCAAACTCAAGGTCACCAACTCACACAATGAAGCCGCAAGAGTTTGGCAGCTATCTTTTCAATTTTAGTTGTGATAAATTCAATATTGGAAAAAATTTAGCGAGCTGTTAGATGCCAAAAATTTTCTTAAAGACTGGACCGAATTCTTACGACTAGTTGCATCTACTTTCAACCAGTTATGGGTATAAGTACGGACCGTAAAATGACTACCTCTGTTACTTAAGGGCGAAGCCTTGTGCAATGTCCTTTAAACCACCCACTCTGCTAAGAAAATCCGGACCGTTTACCAGCAACCCGTAGATCATCACTGAGAAGTAACTAATTGTTTTTGGAATCAGTAGTCTGAATGAAAATTTCGAAGCTGGGCTCTAACCTTAATTGTCGTCTCTCGCTCACTCAGACAGATAAATTCATCCAAGGTTGGGGTTGCTCTCCCGCAAAAAAATCTTAATTTATGGATTAATTAAAATCGGCTTTGTTTAGCAGTCCCAATTTTAATTAGATGATCACTGAAAAATTAGGTTAGCGTAGTTACACGTTTACCGTCCAGTCCCAATTTTCTTTAAAATTATGTGAGAAAACAAGAGGGAGAAATTCGAGAAAGTCAATGCACGTGAAACAATGATGTATGCTCAGATAGAAGACTTACAGTGATTCCTCGTAATCTCCATGTAGGATGCAATAAAAGAATTGAAAGATTATTCAATATAAATGTCAGCCGATGAAAACCGTATCTAGCAGAAAGTTTTATTAGCCGGGAAGAAATGAGTTAAATTTGACTAAGTCGAACAATCTATTATGCGTTTTGATTAATGTGAAGTGTGGTCCTAGGTTCTACGAGCACAATCAAAATTTAAAGCTCTAATAGCCGTACGTGCACACCTATCCTAAGCACCACTCAAGTCGGGCCCCACCCTCACCGGAGAGTGAAACAAGCCACGCCACAACATAGAATAGTTCAAGGTTTTTTTACACATGCGAGAGTCCAAATGGACACCTTTATAAATGAGCAATTAATTACAAAAATTAAAATTACAGAAATAAATCCTAGACTCTACGCTCTCTCACGACTTGACTCGATCTTAAGTTTTAATGAGCTTTTCGGATGTCAGTGAAGATGCGTCGGTTCTCGAAAACCGCTCCATGTATGTCGTCTACCTCGCAAGAAAAATAAGAGAGAGAATGTAAGAGAGTGATACAAAAATAATCAAAAATAAAACAATGAAATAAATACTGAAAATAAAATAATTGCAGGAAAAAATTATGGAAAATATACAATGAAAAATTCGGGGGTCAGACTGCCCGAATGCGGAAACCGAATAAATTTTTTTAGGCAAAAAACTAAGTCGATTGCCTCCCCGACAACGGTGCCATCTGATAAGTCCATTTTTGTCAATGTTAATTTGCATGAATTGTCGAGCATTTCAATTAATGTTGTTTTGTTGTAGTCGGGCAATCGGAATCGGACAAGAAATAACTACGATAAATTAGTCAATTTTAATTAATGTAGTTTTATGTTTATTTTACTTGAGCAAGTCCCAAGGTCAAACTCAATGAGGCAAAGGAACAACCTAGAATTTTGTCTATCAAAGTTCATGCACAGTTTTTTATACAGTATTTTTTTGTTATTTTGAATGCAATTTATGGTGTAAAATGCAAATGTGGCCAATTTCAGGGACTAAAATGTAAAGATCAATCAAACGATGTCCGAAAACTATAAAACTTAGCGGGAGATGTCAATAATGATAAAACTAATGCACTATAATTTTTTTTGGAATTTTTGGATATAAGATAAATATTTTATGAATTTATGAATGCAAACATAATGAATTTTCGATAATTAATTATAATAAACATTAAACCTAATCATTTCCAAGAGATAAAATTATCCAAGATCTATCACTAGGTGATGGATCTCAGAAAAATCCTAAACCTCAAAAATACAAGATTTAATATCTATTAAAATTAAATATTGAAATATACAAAGTGATTTTTTTAAGGCATATCATGCCCGTAAATGCAATTTTTTTGAGCACGATGTAACTAACAACTGATTCTATAATCTGTTATTTTTTGGTGATTTTTAAATAATGGTTAATTAATTATGAATTTCAAAGCATAAAGTGGGCAAAATATGTAATTTTCCACAAAACATTTAATAATTAATTAACCACATATTACAAAAATATCACAATTATGTCATATGGTAGAGAATTAGTTGAGAATCATCATGTAATTTTTTGAATAATAAAATAATGCAATGTAGAGGTTCAAAATAAAAGGGGAACATTGGGGTCTCAGTGCAATTACAATAAAAAATGCAGAGCATGGATAAAAATGTAAAAACCTATACCCTTAGGGGACTCCTGCAAAAATCCCAGAGCATCACGTGCGGAGCACGTGACCTCTATGGCGGGGCTTTTCTGAGAATAGGGAAACTCCGGGGGGCTTCTGCAATTATCCAACCGGTCACGTGCAAAACACGTGACCCTTGGTCGGCGGGCCATTTTTTATGATTCAGAGAAGATCCAGGGGGTTGTCGTGCAAAGTTCCCTCCCTTGCATGCGACGTGCACATGGGGAGGATCTTGGCTTGTCCCCCGATGGCTCACGGCGGTGATTGGTTGTGGCTGCCGCAATAACGGTGCTCCGATGGCGGTGGCGGTGACCTCCTCTGCTGGTGACCTGGAGCGGAGGCGTATCGAGGGTGGTCATGCTCCTACAACGGCAAGAGGACCTGGAGTTAAAGACGGATGAACCACCTGGTTGTGTGAGTGAAACACAAGGCTGGAGTCGAGGGGGAGCTCCGATGGTGTTGCTGGAGTTGAAGCGCGGAGGATCGATGTTGTTGGGCGGAGAAGCGTAGAAGGCGGAGGAGCTGTTGGTTACAGGTGGATATGCGTGTGGAGGTGGATATATCGTTGGTGAAGTCCGAAGAAGAACGTCGGTGAAGCATAGGCTCGACGGCCAAAGCAGGAGCTGAAGGCAGTATCAGCGGAGGAGCTCCGCGCTACGATGGTGGCTCGTCCATCGGACCTCGCCGCAGGGAAAGAGCGGTGGCACTGTCACCACCGACCTAAGGCTCCTCCCGATGAAACGGCAGATGGGAGTGGAGAGGGGCGGCGACGATGGTTTTATAAGGATTTGGTGAGGGACGCCAGAGATGGTAGGGAATCGACGAGCGATTGATTCGCAGAGCTCGGCTTGGATGGTGATTACGAGTCGTACGAGGATCTGATTTAAAGGGTGACGAGATTTGATGACCAGAGATGGAAGGTTGGAGGCATCAATGGCCGATAAACGTGGAGGGGATTGGGAGCGACGACACAACCGAGGGGGAAGGTGAAGCACAGGTGTTGTATGATCGGCCGAGATCGGACGGGCCTGAAGGTGACACGTAGCGGCAGGTGGGCGAAAGCCAGGCACATGCAGAGCACGTGTGCAGGCGGTACGTGCGCTGCATGTGCGAGGTGCTTTATTTTTTTTTATAAAAACGTAATGTAAATACCTCCAAAATTGGGTGACACATGGCGGCTCCAGGAGCTGTCACGTGTCAGCCCCAGAAAAATCAAAGAAAAAAATAAATACAAAGATAAATATGTAAAAATAGTAAATGATCTTGGATCGAAAAATTTTCTTCATGAAATTTGTTCATCTTGATGAGATCTACAACTTTCATGAAGAGATCAAAACCAAAATCGGATATTTGTGCAACGTGATATTTTGGGGTATCCCATGTACATAGAATACCTTGATTTTTGGGTTTTATAATTTTTTTGTCATTTTTAAACCAGATAAAAATTTGAAAAAATACGATAAAATCAAAGATGAATATTTACACATTAATATTTTTTTGGATTTTTATTAAGTAAGAAAAAGAAGAAATAAAATAAAACATGAAAATGATACTTTTTGTGCAGTCAGTTAGTGAAGACAAGGACTCGGTTATTTTCTTTAATTTCAAGCTCAGTTTGATTTGGATTTTACATATTTGACTAAAACTTTTATCAAAGAAGACAAATGAAACAGAAATAAAATAGAATGAGTTAATTATGTACATTAAATAATAGATCAAGAACCGTTAAAATACCAAATATACAAAAGAGGCCCAAAACCCAACTTTCACATATGGGCTGTGATTCACTTGAACTTGGTCTTGTTTTAAAGGTAATTGAATATACATTAGTTCAAAACTGAGTAGGGTCAAATCGGACACTCGATGAGGAAGATATTGAGATTTTAGTCTAGGAATCCTGGAATTAGGTTTTGGATTTTTGGTCCACTTATTTAGGTTAGTGATTTTTTTGTATTTTTTATTTATTCTTGTTAGTAATATGTACACAGTGGAGGTAGTTTAGGGTCAATTGGAGTTAGCAAATTAGTTAAAAATCAGGGAAGTTAGGCTATTTACCGGTTAATTTGAATGTGATTTTTGGCTTCTTATTTTGTGCAATAATAAGTGATAAAATGTCATTCTTATCAAAACATGCATGAATGCTAATTATGCAGAATAAATGAAGAAATGCCAATGAATTTTAGGGATTTGAGCTTAATTCATGATTTTTAGAGTGATGAATCTGAGATTCATCACACCACCACACCTCCTCTGAGCTCAACCGTTGCTGCTCATCGTTTTGAGGTTGTCCACCTCAGCAGCTTCTTTTTCTCCGTGCTTGATCGCCTACTCCTCACTGTCACTAGGGTTGATAATTAAATATTCGATTAGAATTTGTTCGATAATAGTTTAAAAGATGTTCGTTTGTTTTTAAATGAACTGAACATGAATTTCAAATTTTAGTTCGATTGCTTAACTAACTGAACATGAACATACCTTATGTTCGTTCAATAAGAGTTCGAGTACGATAAATGTATATGCATGTGTATTTTTGTGCAACTTCATATTTATACACTTGATAAATTTCAGGGTTAAAAATATTATGGTATTTATTGTATTTTGTACTACTTTAATTTGAATAATTTGTCATTTTTATTGCCTATCGAAACTTGTTATCAAACTCCAGTTTTCAACTTGTTCATATAAATAAGTTTGAGTCAAGTTAAATCGTTAATGAACTATTATCGAACTGAATTCGAACGTTTGTTTTCTAAATGAACTCAACTCAAACATATCCTATCGAACATTTAGAACCGAACTCAAAATTAGTTCGTTCATTATAGTTTGGTTCGATTAGCAGCTCTACCCACCACCACTCTCCTCCGACCTCTGTTCTAACTCTTCTAGTCAAGCTTAGAGGACACAAGATAGAATGGAAAAGGTATCCTTTGGATATAACAACAGCGAGGTGGTTCCCACCTCCTATTCTGGGATAACAGAAATGTGTGATAAATGCACAATGTCACCTATACGCCTGCATCCTAACAACATGACAAGGTGGACTTCTATGTTGGTACGAAGCCATGATTATTAGCGCGAGGGGGGGGGGTTGGTTGGCTATATAGAATAGATTTATTGGTTAATGATATCAATGATGTGACATTTTTAAAGATATCAATGAATGTTTTTGGACATTTTGCATCTATAAATATGAAAGAAAATATGTAATTTTTTTACAATTTAATTCTATAAATAATAATTCAATTCTAATATTTTGATTTTTTATAGAATCTTTATTTATTCTCGATATATGGATGATTTAATAAATAAACTCTAATCTTATATATGGATAATTTAACAAATAATTTAATGGATTTTTACACTACTGACCACAGGAATTTTATCAATTACCTTCTCGACTCAGTAAGCTTTGTAATTACCATGTCAGCCCTGTAAAGTTGCTAACTGTTACATGGTAGATCTTGTGGTTAGCTTCCATCTTTAATCGTTAAAATAAAACGGATTCCACTAAAAATATCCATATAACCCTTTTTATAAAATTTACAAAGAATACCCTCTCTCCCTTCCCTCCTCAGCTTCCCTACCTCTCCTCCACCCACCCTTAGCTTGCTCTCCACCCAAAACTTAGCATTGTCGGACCTCAGTCCCACCTCCCTGTATCATCGTGACCTCTATCAGACCTCCTCTCCCTTCCCCTAGGAAAAATAAAGAAACAAACAAACAAACAACTCAAGTATGAGCCTTGCTAGGGTTTCTCGGACTCAAGAAAATGGAGGCGACGGCAAGTTGTTCCAGATATGCTCAACGATGGAGATCTGAGCTTTGGGTTGTGATGCACCATCGATTAGGTGGCCAATGACGATGCAAGAAAGTGAGCTTGGTTCGTGTCCGAGCTCTGATACCTGTTAGGGAACGAGGTACGTACGTCACCGTCGACTTCTTCACAGAGAGAACGAGAGAGATGGGGTTAGGATGAGGATGGGAGAGGTCTCCCTTAGTGAGGGTTGTTGTCAGATGATGCCACTCCTCCTGGTGGAGGTCAACCTTCATGTAAAGCCCCCTCTCCAAGTCCACCCTCTCCCCTACACCCACAGTTAGGTCTTCTAAGGGACCCGACCTCTGTAATCGTCGGTCGCATACCTGCCAGCAATGATTCTTGACCACGTGGTCATCAATCCCATCTCCCTGGGTAGTTCCCACACCTCCGCTCCACCTCCCCCAAACATCGCATAGACCTCCGCCCCACCTCCCCAAATCATCACGATCTCTGCCCCCTTCCCCTACATCGATGCGACCTCATATCCACCTCCCCTGACACTGCCCAGACCTCTGTCCACCTCCTCCGGTGTCGCCTAGTCATCCGCCCAGGCTCCTTACATCGCCACGACCTTCGTTGGACCTCTGCCCTCCTTCCCCATGTTGGTGCGACCTTCAACCCACCTCCCCCAGCACCGCCTAAACATCCGTCCACTTCCTCCACGTCATCGTCAACCTACAATGGACCTCCGCCCCCTTCTCCACATCGTCACGACCTCGCCCCACCTCCCCCAACACCGCCCAGACCTTGTCCCCGTCTTATGTCATCGCGATCTCCATCGCCCTTCCCCCATGTCAACACGACGTCCACCCCAATGGTTAGTGTTGGGTTTTTTGGAAGGCAGAATAGGAGGAAAATGAGGAAGAAGAGGAGAAAAAGGAAGGAGAGAGGTGAAGTGAAAATCCACCATTGATTTTGGGGTGGATTTATTAACCCATCTTTAACTCACGTAAGTTGATTAATGAAGAGTCAAATTAATAGCATACTTCATGTAATTTAGCAGACTAAGTTTTATGGGGTTGAGGTGATAATTACGATCTTTGCAAGGATAAGAAGGTAATTAAGAAAGTTTCTAGAGTTCATGATTTAAAAATACCATAATTTAATGTAAAGATCATCTGAATAGGATATTCAACATAGGTTCCGTTTAAATAATATACAGTATAGGTAATCTAAGGGAAAATATAGTACATTTGAGAGGAAATTTAATATTAAAATATAGGATTTTTAGCAATTATACCCCTATGAGATATTGCAATATCATTTATGCCCATCCCTTTTTTGGAATATCAGTTGTGCCCCTAGCTTCTTTCTCTGCTATCACTTGTGCCTTTCCTTTAGATTGACCGGCAAAGAATTAAAATAATCATGATGTATTCAAACATAACGTGGTTAAGAGGGGAATTATGGTCAGAACAAAATCTCCCCATCCTTTCCCCCTAGCCCCAAAAGCTCGATCTCCTCTCCTCCCATTGCTACACGTGGTTGTCTCCTCCCTAAGGGCCTTCTCGAACACAAGGCTCCTGATGCTGAATGATCTCCAAGATAGCAACAGAATCGCAAGAGGCACACCATCGGGTCAAGCCTCGGCAAGATCATCGGGAGATGGCAAGGGGGAGCTGGAAGAGGCGGGGTTGGGGAGGAGGAGGATGGGATGGAGGGACGGATTGGGGAGGAAGGAGTAGAGGAGGTGGTACGGGGCAGGCTAGGGAGGAGCTGGGGCATGAGCGAGGGCGGAGGGGGAGGCACAGGGGTGGAGGGAGGAGCGGGGGGTGGAGGTGATGGGGAGGAGCGGGAGTAGAGGGGGAGGCAAAGGGTCATAGGGGGAGCGGGGGTGTGGGTGGGGGGGGATTGGGGGAGTAGCGAGGGCAGAGGGAGAGGCACAGGGACGGAGCGAGGAGTAGGGGGTGGGGTGAGGGGGATGATCTCAGGGTGGAGGAGGCAACAAAGGAGGAGCATGGGCAGAGGGGGAGGCACGGGGGAGGCACTAGGGAGTGAGGGAGGAGTTGGGGAGAGGGGAGGAGGTGGAGGAGGAGGAGCAGGAGGCTAGGAGGAGGAAGAGAAGGGGAGGAAGAGGAAGAAGATGGGGGAGGGGGAGGAAGGGGATGCGATGACCTTCCAATCTCTTTTTAAAATTTAATTCCCCTTTGTGTCCCCAAAGTTAACGTCCATTTGCGTTGGGTATGGACGACCACTAACCCAAGGGGCACAAGTAATAGAACTGAAAGAAGTTAGGGGCACAACTGATATTCCCAAAAAAGGGGGCATAACTGAAATTACAATATATCAAAGGGGCACAACTGGTAAAATCTCTAAAAGATATAGTACATGAATTATTGAATATCAACTGGGCATATATATATTTCTCATGGAATTTCTCTCGATCATGATTTGTTTAACTATGACAATCACATACTATAAGTGACATATTTCACTGACTAAAATACCTTTTTTCTTTATTTAATACCAAAAAAGTATATAACATCTGAACTTCCTAAATTACAAAGTTCATTTTAAGGAATGATATATACTGCCACATTGTCAAACCATCGAAATAGCTAGAATAATTTTGTAATTAGATTTAATATTTCTTCAATCCATACCATCAAACCTTGCAAAAAAGTTCTCTTGTATTTTAGAGATGTGGACAAATATGAAAGAATAGAAAGAATTGTCTTATTCAAGAGGTCTAGGGGTCCTTATATAGGACAAAAAGCTAGAGTGCTCAAAGGAGAATATTCTCTATAGAATATTCGCTTAACAAATAGCCACATAGAATATTCTCTTAACAAATAGCCACATAGAATATTCTATATAGAATATTCTCTTAACAAATATACTCTCAACACTCCCCCTCAAGTTGGAGCATATCCATCGATCATCCCGACTTGGAAGCAATCCAGGAAAGGTGCTTCTTCGACAAGGCCTTTGTAAATATGTCTGAAAGCTGAAGAGCTGTCGAGATGTGTGGTGTAGCAATCTTGCCTCCTCGTATAGCATCACGAATGAAATTGCAGTCAATCTCGATGTGCTTAATTCTCTAGTGGAATACAGGATTAGTGGCAATGTAAGTAGCAGATTTGTTATCACAATATAGAGGAACAGGAGTGGTGATATCAATGTTGAGTTCTTGTAGAAAAGTCATTAGCCAAGTAATTTCGCATGTAGCCTGAGCCATTGCCATGTATTTTGCCTCTGCACTGGATCGGGAGACTACAGTCTGCTTCTTGCTCCTCCAACTAACAAGGTTTCCTCCTACCATCATAGCATAGCCCGTAGTGGAGCGACGGCCCTCAGGCGAGCTTGCATAATCAGCATCAGAATAGGCAACAACATCAATTTATCTATTTGCCCCATAAAATAGGCCACGTCCGGGTGACTCCTTCAGATATCGAAGGATCAGAAGAACGTCCTCCCAATGGTTGTAACAGGGTTTCTCCATGTATTGGCTATCTCTACTCACATCATATGATATGTTCGATCTAGTAACAATAAGATACAACAGTTTTCCAACAAGGCTTCTGTATCGTGTAGTGTCTTCAAATGGAGGATCATCACAGGTAGTGTGTTTCCTTGGTTCTGCAGGAATACCATAGGGTTTGCATCCAAGTAATCCAACCTCGTTTAGTATATCTAGGCAGTACTTCCTTTGTGATATATGAATTCCCTTCTTGGTATGTAAGACTTCTATGCCCAGAAACTAACGAAGTTGGCCCAGATCCATTTGTGATAGAAGTCTTTTGCAGAAAAGCCTTAGTCTCCAGCACCCCTTTATCATCGTCATCTGTAACAAACCATATCATCTACATATACAACAAGTATAACAGTACCAGCCGATTTGTTTTCGAATGAAAACAGAGTAGTCAGATGTAGTTCTCCGGAACCCTAGAGTGCCAATTTATGTACTTAGTCTGTCAAACCATGCCCTCGGGCTTTGCTTCAGGCCATAGATTGCTTTGTGAAGTCGGCACACATACTCCCCCTCGACTTCGTACCCTGGAGGTTGCATCATGTAAACCTCCTCCTCTAGATCACCATATAGAAATGCATTCTTGACATCTAGTTGAAACATATTCCAGTCTTTGCTTACTGCCACTGAGAGGATGGTTCGTATGGAACCCATTTGTGCAACCGGTGAGAAGGTCTTGAAGTAGTCAACTCCATATGTTTGTGTAAAGCCTTTAGACACAAGTCTTGCCTTCAATTTGTCAATGGAGCCATCTGGAGACCGCTTTGTAGTAAAAACCCATCGGTAGGCAACATGTTTTGTTCCATGGGGACACTGCACAAGATCCCATGTCCTTCAAGAATTAAGAGCATCCATTTCTTCATCCATTGCTTTTCTCCATCCAGAATCCTTCAGTGCACTATCATGATCTATGGAAGCCGAAATTATCATAAGAGCATCTACATATCTTTTGTCAGAGCATGATAATCTATTAGTGGATGTGAAATGAGATAATGGATGAAGTGTACATTGCCTTTTGGTTCTGCGTAGAGTGATGGGAAGCTCTTGAGGATCATCCGGGACAGAGTAGGTGGGAGCACTTGAAGATGGTGTATTCTCCTGCAACAAAGGAACAGGTAAATGAACAGGAACAAGACGAGAGATATGTTTCCTTTTATACATAATAGGTGGAGCAGGAAGGTATAGTGGTATATCTGACACGTCTTGAGTAAAGAAGGAAGTTTGTTCAAAGAATGTGACATAAACAAATATGTAATACCGATGGACAGAAGGATCATAGCATTTGTACCCTTTTGAGTCTGAGAGTAGACCGGGAAAACACATTTAATTGCACGAGGAGATAATTTATCGGGAGTATGAAAATTGTGAACAAATGTCGTGCATTCAAAAATCCGCAGAGGCAGAGGGAAGGGTGAGTCACTTGGGTATAGTAAGACAAAGGGAGTAGAGTCGTTAAGTGATGCCGAGGAGACCCTATTTATAAGGTGGACAACAATCAGTATAGCATCTCCCCAATAATTCTTGGGAACCTTCATTTGGGTAAGAAGAGAGCGGGCAATATCAAGAAGATGTCTTAGTTTTCTCTCTACTACTCCATTATGTTGAGAGGTATATGGGCAAGTTTTTTGATGGATGGCGCCCTGGGAGGCAAAAAAGGACGTCAGATATTTGTTCTAAAATTCCAAGGCATTATCAGAACAAAATATTTTAATAGTAATGGAGAGGAAATTTTTGACATAATGAAAGAAATCCTTAACAACTTTATAAATTTTTAATCGTTCCTTCAATAAGAAGACCCAAGATAATCGACTGTAGTCATCCACAAAGACAATAAAGTATCTATGACCACTTAGTGTTCAGACATGACTTGGTCCCCAAATATCACAATGAACAAGAGAAAAAGGAGAACTACGACGAGGCTCAGTCCGTGCAGGAAAGAAGGCTCGATATCGCTTCCCGAATTGACACGCCTCACACTCAAATGGTTCAAGGGTCGAAAGTTCAGGGAACATCATGGAGAGAGTTTTGGCTGAAGGATGACCTAGACGAAGGTGCCATAGAAGAGGATCGTCAAAGATGGATACTGCACCAGCAAAATTGGAATCGGAAGGGATGTCGAGGTAATATAGGACGTTCTTCTCATGTCCTCCACCAAAGATCTTCCTCATCCAGATGACCTGAAAATAACAACACAACTCGTCAAAAATAACACGACAGTTAAGTTCACGACAAAGATCTGTACAAATAAGAGACCGAGAGGAAAAGCAGGAGCACAATGAACATATGTCAATCTCATCTAGAGAGAGAAATCAATAGTACCAACAACAGTAATTGGGGAATGATCCCCATTAGCAACACGAACAGTCTTCACTGATGAGGACGGTTGGAAGACATGAGCAGGTTTTCCTCTCCCATCAGATGGGTAGAGGCTCCAGAGTCAATAATCCATGCATGTTTATAGGTAGAGACTGAGTTTGCTACTATACATGAGGCAGTAGCTAGACTAGCAGCAGAGGCAGAGGTGATATTATTACCAGCAGAGGAAGCAGAGTCTTGTAGTAGTTGTTGCATACAAGTATATTCAGAAGTAGTAAATGGGGTATGTACCCCTCCAGTTTGCTGAGCAGATGTATCTTCAATTACAGCAATAGATGCTTCATCATAGGCATTATTGGCATTAGGCTGCATGCCAAAACTTGCCCAACACTTGTCAGAAGGATGATTCCAGCGTCCATAGTATACACAAGCTGGATATCGAGCAACAGATGAATTACGACCACGACCATGGTCACGCCCAAAGTTTCGACCCATGCCGCCTTGATACCCTCTATATCCTAAGGATGTATAATGAGTTGTTGTCTCTATAGTAGTGTAGATGGTAGATTGCTAAATGGGAGCCTCAAGCTCCTGTAAGCGTCCAAAGATGGTCTCACCGCTTGGTAGATTGTCCGCCATTAGATTCTGATCTTTCACCGGCTTGTATTTTGGATTCAATCCTGATAGAAATCGATAAACTTGTTTCTTTCAACGCGCTCGCCTACTTGTTTATCACAACATGCAGGCTGAAAGATAAGGAGCTTCTCAAAAAGTCTTGTAAGAAGCCTGCAATACTCAATAAGACTCGAATCTCTCTGAGTGGCTGACCAGATCCTCATTTATTTGTCAGAAAGATGAGACTTGGTCGTCTTCTGAGGGTATGTGCGCTCAAGGTTTTCCCACACCGCCTTAGCAGTTTCTTTGTAAACAAGATTAGCAACAATATTTAGATTGACACTATTTGTCATCCAGATGATAACTTGACAGTTGTCAACAAACCATGTGTCGTAGTCTTTGTCAGTTTCTGCAGGAGGGTCCTTCGTAAGAACATAGATTTTTCATTGGCCACCGATAAATATTTCGAAGGACCGAGACCATAGAACATAATTTTCAGACCCCTTAGCTTGATAGAGGTGCCTTATACTATCAAAGAAGAAGTTGGGTACACAAGCTTGGTCTCGGTGGTCGTCATGGTGGCGTCTTAGGTCAAGAAGAAGTGACCTAGAGAATGTATCTTGTTCTTAACCAAACATCAAGTGCTTACACTTGCAACAATAGACAATACATAACAATTAAGAGCCCACGTTGCTGCGCAGAGGGAGGTCGAGCGCGTAAGGGCGAGGCACGATGGAGGCGCGGGGGTGTTGGGGGACAGAGGCGGTGCTCCCTAGGGCACTGTGGAAGCGTCATGCCTGGGGCGGCGCTGGGCCGCCTGAAGCCGCTAGCGATGGTGTGGGCTCTGTTGTAGGTGGGCGGTAATGAATATGTGATTCATCACTCTAAAAGTTGAAAATAGAGCTTTGTTCCCGAGTAATTAGCTGCATTTCATCACTTATATTGCATAATTAGCATTCATGCATGTGTAAATAATATCTGCATTCAAGCATTCATATTTGCATTAAATAAGGAGCCAAATTCACTCGTAAATATTCACCTGTATATTAGCTAAAATACCATATTTGTATCTATTTTGTACTAACTCCAAATCCAATAAAGTCAACTCTATAGTGTATATATTAACACTAATAAAAAATATCAAAAAAATATTAGCTTGTAAAATTGTCCAATAAAACCCAAATCCAAGTTTGAGATTATGACCCTTAAAATGTGCATATCTCTCTCACACATTATCCGATTTAGGTCTACTCGCTTTTAAAGTAATGTACATTTAAAGATCTTCAAAACAAGACTAATTTCATAAAAATCAGAGATTGTATGTGAAACTTGGGTTTTGGGCCCCTATTGTATATTGTATATATTAACCTTTTTTCATTGTATTTTATTTCTTCATTTTCTTATTATTAAAAATCCAAAAAATAGAATAAGTTGTAAAAATTTGTTACATATTTTTCCTATTTTATTTGATTTTTATATTATATAAAAATGATAAAAAAATTATAAAAGACAAAAAACACGGTATTTTATACCTATAAGATACCACCCAAAAAATACACTTTGTACATATCGCTCTTTTTTATTTTGATCCTTCACGGAAGTTGTAGATCTCGTCGAGATGAGCAACTTTTGTATTGACCACTTTTTGATTTGAACCATTTTGTTATTTCTTTTATTATTTTCTTTACTTTTGATTTTTCCACGTGTCACCCTATTTTTTTATTAATTTATTAATTTATATTTTATTATTTATTATATTTATTATATTTATTTATTTTCTTTTATTTATTTTCTCTTCATAATTTTATTATTTTATTATTTTCCCCCTTTTACTTCTTCTCCCTTTACTTGTCCTCCACTCCAAGTTACCACTCCTCCACATTCTCCACCACTTTTCTAACTTCCCCTCTCCTTCTTTTTATTCCCATCATCTCCCTCATTTTTCTTCATCCACTATTTTCGAGAAAATAGAGGTCGAGCCCCTTTAACCTTCAGGTGACATCTGTATGAGGCGAGTTGAGCAACGACAACCTCAAAGGCGAGATCCGTGGCATCACCATTGTCGTGTCACGAGCTTCCAATCGAGCTCGCTCAGCTTCGGAGCACCCTCCTTCTCCTTGAAGCGACGACCGGAGGCCGAACACCATAGCTCCTCCAAAAATCTGGCGATCCACCACATGTAAGTAATCCCTCGCATCCTCCTTGTTATTTTGTTTATCTAACATTATTTGTTTATCTTGTTCTTCATTACATTGTCACCATCATCTTGTTCAACATTCACCATCAAGCACCACCATCATCATCATCACTCAAACACAACCTCATAGTTATTTTTTTACATAAACATCTTCATTGCATTTACACACCACAACAACACAATCACCATCCCATTCATCATATCTTCCACTTCATGTCCATTCACTGTTTGAGAAACAAAAAAGATAAAAAAAAATACAAAATCAAAACAAAAACACAAAAAAAATATAAAAAAGAAGTGCAGCAGCTGGTCGGCCCCTTCGGCCGCTGTCGCCGCGGACGTCAGCCAGCATAGACCTCGCGGCTAGTAGCAACCCCTGCAGCCTCTATGCGCTGCCGCGCGTGCCTCTGGTCGCGCCCAGCCGCATGTCACGTTCACCCGTGCCCCCTCCCAACCACGACTACCCTCTGCTCGCGCGCAGCCCCCAGGCACAACGCCGGTCCCCCGCGATCAACCGCCGCACCTTCAGTCGCGCCACTGCGGCCAGATTCCTCCTCCAGCTGCAAGTGTGCTCCACCAGCGAGCATCCCCACCTGCGGCCGCTGCCTACACCACGCCGCCCCACTCCCTGTCACCAACCCCTTCCTCGTGCCCATCGCCCTCTATGGTCGCGAGCGGTCGTCGCCTCCTCCGTGCGTCCAACCTGTTGTGTATGTGAACCTCCAGAGGTGGCACGCACGCCAACATCAGCAACCAGGCCGCCCAGCCACCCGTGCGCGGTGCACGACCCCTGAACTACCGTGCCTCCCTTCCACGCAGTTGCAGCACCGCGCCGTGCCCCGCCGCCAACAGCCCAGCCACGTTGTCCGCTCCACTTTCGCACGCCAGCGATCGCCCACCACCTGCTCTGCGCCTCCCGCCTTCGCGACACACTCCACTACTCGAGCCTGCCTTCCATGGTCGCCAGCCACCGCGTGCGCAGGACGTGGCACCGCGCCCCAGGCCGCACGCCGCCCCTGCGCTCCAGTTGCCCTAGCGGGTGACCACGATCGAAGGTCTTTTATTATTTATTATTTTATTATTTTGTGAAAATTTCATTTTCATCCAGTTAAGTTTGTGTATTTGCAAAAGTGCTCCTGTGCACATTTTTTAAATTTTTTTATTTTCTGTATTGCAAAGACACCCTGACTTTAGGCATTAATTTGGACATTCATTTCGCGTCTCCTTTTAAAAAAATAATTTTTGTTTAGAAATTAATTCTGTACATTTTATCTATTTATTTAATTTTTTTGAGCATTAGATAATTTATTAAAAATCAGAGTTTGAAATTCAATGATATTTTACCCATTTTTGCTCTGAAATTCACATATAATTAAATATTGCTCCAAAATTGTGAAAAAAATCAAATATGATTCCTTTAGTGGTGCTTTAATTGTTATCCAAATTCATCTAAATTGGAGATGTCTTGTGCATAAAATAAATTATAGAGTGATTTATGTAATTGATTTTTAGTTAAATACATGAATAATAATTTTGTGAAATTTAAAGACTTCTAGATTATTCATTACAATATCTATTGGAGATAATTTTTTCTTTAGATAATTTGATTTCATGGATTTATTAGAAATTAAATACTAACAATCACTCTATTTTTAGTAAAAAAATCACGAAAAATAAATTTGTCAAAAAATTCCAAAAATATTACTGTAGCTTCACTTCATCATATTTGAGTTTTAGTAAAAATTTCATAATTTTTGCATTTTGTTTGCATGAAAATTTGCATAAAACCCCCTAAAAAGTTTGCATTTTTCATTTGTGCATTATAAATCCAAAAAACGCAAAAAATACATTTTGCATTCAACGTTGGATTAGGTTTTTAGGAAAAAAATAACTTAGTTATATTGATTTAAATTCACGTTAAAAATTAATTTGGCTACATGTATTGTTTTCTTAATAACCTAGTTCAGTCGCATTTGTGTATTTGCATTTTTATTATATAAAAAAATGCCAAAAAAATTACGCTTGGAAAATCATGAGCTAATTCACCTTACTTGATCCGAAGTTGTTCCTTTGCCTCCTTGAGTCGACCCTCGGGCTTGCCCAGATTGAAAATACATCAAACCATGCATTATTTAATTCATCGATTCGTACGGTTATTTTTTGATCGATCATGATTTATCAACTACAACAAATACGACATGTATATATATTTAATTAAAAGGGCGATTCCAAAGGATCAATCAGATGGTGTCGTTGCTAGGGAGGCAAACGACTTAGGATCATTTTAGAAAATTAGGTTTTGCATCCCCCAGTAGTCTGATTCTCGGGTTTTCTTATGAATATTTCTCTGCTTATTTATTTATTTATTTTGTGTCGTTCTCTCTGACCATTGTTTATTTTTATGCGAGGAACACGAGGCATCGAATGCGATTCACCGAGAGAGCCGAAGAATCAACATCGATTTGAACTAAGTAGTTTTGAGAGAATTTGTAAAAAAAAGTGTATGCATTTACAGTGGTTCCTGTTTGGGTTCTCGTACGTGTAATTGAATAATAAAAAGAGTCTCTATGTTGTGTGGTTGATTGACATAGGATAGGACCTGCACTCGTGACTATTAGATCTTTCTTAGGATTGTTTGTGCTCATAATATTTAGGACCACACTTCACCATTCAAAGACGCACTTAAATCGCAGGACTGTTGCCAAATTTAAACTCGTTCTTCACTCGCTAATAGAACTGCCTGTCTATGAGCGGCTTTTCATCGCTTGCATTCATTTAGTGTAAAAATTTCAATTCTGTTTTACATCCCGCATGTAGAGAGTTGGAGGCACTATAAGTCTTCCTACTCAAGCATTCATCATCGTTTTCTCGGTCGCATCGGCTTTTTCCGATTCCCTCTCTTGGTTTTTCTAACTTAGGATAAAGGAATTGAGACTGGATGGTAGACGTGATTGCTTGTAAGGATTAACTAAACTGACAACTAATCTCTAAAATCAGGACTGCTAATTGAATTGGACCAAAACAATTGACTAAAATTAACCCTTGTTTGTGGGAGAGCAACCCCGACCTTGATTTCAAGCTGAGTGAGGGTATAGAGTGTGTGTGCACACCCTAAGATAGAGCCAAAATCTCGCCTTCCATATCACGTACCCCAATCCTAGCAAATATCACAAGCTGAACTACTCGAGGTTCAACTGACCAACACCAAGTAGCCTTCGCCTGCTTCGGTAGGTAGATATGGGTAAAGCAGCGGTGCACCGCGACAAGTTGCTAGTAACCCTCTGGGGTGAAGTTATAGGCCTTGTCAGCCTCCGCCTACTTTGGTAGGTAGATAGGGGCGGGTCCTTGAACTTGTCAGCTGGTGATAGGAGCGAAGAGAGGAAGGGCATTGGTATCTTAGGCGACAGGTTAAACAGAGGAGACACATCCGGCTTTGAGCCGACTTCCCTTTAGGCTATCACGTAATCCTTGTTATTTGCTTGAAAATCACACTTAAAATCAACCAGATTAATTGGACCCAGCTTCGGGTCCTTCACTATGTTGAGTTAGTGAAAATGAGGTTTTCTCTTGCGTTTTGTTTTGTGTCTGTCTGTGTACATTATCATGTGTACTTGAACGTTTTCTACCTCGATCTGCTTACAATCATCCTTTCCTCTTCAAGATGTTGGGATATTGGTCCCCATACCCTGAGACCTCTGGTCATTCCTCGTCGGCCATATACTGTTCGTCTTCACCTTCTCCTTCTTCCATGCATCCTCTGCCATCCATGGGAGACTCTTACCCGTGGTCGGTTCTACCTTGACCCAATTATGAAGTCAGACCTTCGATTGACTTTTCCACTTCTTCGCATTTCTCACCTACTCCATATTCTAACACTCTGGATCCACTTCCATCTCGGGCTGATTGTTCTTATTCTCGAGAGCTTGCTGGAATCAATGAACCATACAAAGAACAAGCCACTGCTGAGACAGATGACTGGCAGAACAACTTGATAGATCGAACAACTCGAATGGAGAGGCCTGCACATCATGATTTCCCAGACTTGATTGACTTTAGTAATCAAGCCTACATTGACCAGCCTTCATATCACACATTCAGACAGTATTGGACTCATGGATTCAATCTAGGAACCCCCTCTTTATTGACCCCATCATATGAGGCTCCGACCAATATCTGTCATTCAGATGGTCCATACTCGACCCAACATTACATGCCAGAGTCTAGGTATGTTGAGTATGAGACCCCAATATCTCAGCAGTATCCTCCAATTGAGCAGAATTCTCCCATGATTCATCATGAGAATTTTGTGGAGGATGACATTTCTCGACTTATTGTGAAAAATGAATCATTTGGTGCCATGTTGAGAGATGTCACTGACATATTGCACTCAATTTCTGCCAGCCTAGGTATGAAAGTGAAAAAGGAAGTAAGTAGATTTGATGTTGAAAACCATGTGAGCATTAGGGAACCCACACATTCTGTACAGCTAGAGTCACATCTACCTTCCTCTTCTACTAACCCCTTACCTTCCAATCCAGAGTCTGACCATTTGTCCATCAAAAACACCAAAAAATCGAAAATTCCAAAAAGATCAAAAACATTGAAAAATCAGAAAAAATCATAAATATAGAAAATGAAAAAGACTTAAAAAAATGGATCTTGTCCTAAGCGAAGCACTCGATAAAGAATTGATTTTTAAATCTTCCCTTAATAAAGGCCATAGATCACTTCCCCGACCTCAAACGATTTGTGAGAAGTAAATTGATGCCTAAGAGGTTGGGCAATAAGAGGACAAGGACTGAGAGACACATAGTGTCTATGGCCACCTCCTTGGTGATGGGGAGAAAGACCAAGATCCGCAGAGTGAAGCGATTGCCTAGGGTTGAATGTGAAATCAAAGACGCTATCTTTACCCATGCAAGAATCGATAATGACTCTTCGATAAATATCCTCCTGACCTCTGTGTTTGACAAGCTCGGACTCAGGCTAATCAGAAAGTCGAGAGAGATCGTTCAGCTGCCTGATCAATCTATCAAACGGTCAAGAGGAAATATTTTAGTCATCATTACTTTCCAAGGTGCTCTACTCCAGGTAGACTTCATAGTCATTGACATTGAGCACCGAGGAGAGTTTACCCTAGTCTCCCATTATTCTCGGGAAGCTATTCTTAGCCTTGGCTAAGGCGACTATAGATTGCGAGACTCGAGAAATTTATTTTACAACATTGGGAGCGCTCCGACCTCACCCATTCTTTGATAAACTTTACTCTAAGGTGACCGGCATATCCATAGACAGTCGTCCACTGAGAGATAGATGAGTTCCTTCTCTCTACTACACCTGAAATATCGACTGTCCGGACGACCATTGGTTCACAGACTCCCCACACCTCCACTTCACCAACTGCTTGCACCACCATCATGACAGCTTCTAAGGAGGTTTCTTAACCCGAAGTTGTCATTGAGTCGGACATGATTTTTGCTGATTTTCTTAACCATTTTGATGATCCAACACAAGAGCCCAATAATGCCAAGCCAACTGAGATCATAGATCCTCCCCGAGATGTTTGCTGACCCTTCAGGAATATTACAATATATATGGTGACTCCTCTGATGAGGAACCCATGGTCAGCATTGCACCACATCTCATACATTTAAAGGAGACAATCAAGACTAAATTGACCCCACCCAATAACATGGTTGCTCCCTCTAACCGGTTATCTAGTGAGAGAAAGTCAAGAATTGATTCCTCGAGGTGTTCCCCCGCACCCCTCAAGGCGCGTTGCTCTCCAATCCTTCTAAATTATTCAGGTTCTAGAAAACTGACTAAGAAAGTTTTCTTCAACATTCCGGAGAAGGAATTTTCAGAGGAATCCTCATCGGGTCTGGATGAGGTGATTTATATGAGCGAGCTCAGCTCGGCTGTTCTTAAACCATATCTGAGCAAGCAGTCGTGTGTCGACCCTCGTTGGACGATCCTTACACCTCACTATTATTCATCTGAGGATGATTCCAACAATGACACATATGTATATTACCCATCTCCTCGCTCCTGTAAGAAGGTCCATCCCAAACTTCTCGATCCTTGTATATTCTCACTCCCCCTTGTATATATTTCTTTCCCTCCCTCTTCAATGATTCGAATCACTCACCTCGGCTCCATATCATTTCATTTTATGGATATACATAGGATGACCATATCTTAAGTATAGGGGGGAGAGTGACCCGCATCTCTTCATCATTCTATGTATATTCTCCATATCTCACCGGTTTTCACACTCACTTCTGTCCTATACTTAGGCTGACCAGAGCCCTAGGTATAGGTGGGACCGATGCCCGATCTGTATGGTTACTCATCCATTTCCCCTCTTATCCTCGCCCGTCCCATTTTTTGATCTTCTTCTACACTTAGGCTGCTAGAGCCTAAGTATATTGGGGCGGAGCGGCTTCTATACATTTTGTTATTTTAGCTCTCCTACGCTTAGCACGAGCTATGTCTTTTTCCTCGCTTCTCATGCTCTAAGGACATAGCACATGCTAAGTATAGGGGGACGTATATATATTACATATATACTTTACCCATAGCTCATACTTTCGTGTATTTTTGTATATATTATGCAATAATTACGGGGTGGGTAAAAATTGAAAAAAAAAGTAAAATACATGTATACTTGTATATTTTATAACACTTGTATAATTTGTATAATACTTATAAAACTCTTGTAAAATTATTGTAAAATAGGAGGTATACCAAATTTTTGAAAAAAAACAAAAAAACAAAAAAAACAAAAAATAGGCTTCTTATTTACTATTGCATATCATCCTTGCATTAAAAAATATCTTGCACTTCATTCATTTCTATTGCATGTCATCTACATCTCATCTGCATATTTAGCATATGCTAAGTGAAAAGTTAGTGGGTTCTGAACCAAGCTATGAATAGATGTCAAGGATGGATTTGATTTGACCTTAATCTACCTAATTTCATAGGAACCTTATAGGAACTGGAGTTAAGATTTTTTCAGGTCAAGTGAATTAATTCTTTAAGTCCGCAAATCTATGTTCACATGTCATCTTGATTAGTCTAAGTAGAATATTTCATACACATGCATGATTCTTTTAGACAGTGACCTAACTTGGACATGCACCATGCATGTAGCTCTTCATTGATGAGGTGGTGAGGAGGTAGAATCCTTTGGCTTGGAGGAGCACACGGGTGGAAACATTTGTCCTCCTCTAGGGAGGGTAGTGCATCTCAACCTAGTCTAGTGGTGTTGAGTCTAATGACGGGATGCTGTGGGTTGCAATAAAGCTTCAAAAGAGGGATAGTATACTGGCTCAAGAAGAAAAACACCTGATATACATACCGCACCTTGTATATATGTCAAAAAAAAGAGAAAAAAAGGAAAAAAATTCAAGAACTCCAAAAAAGTGGACAGGCTTGATTGAAAATAAAATGCATATCGGAGTTTGTTTATTTGCAAGGCATATGCTTCAAAGCCTCATACCATAGAAGTTTGCAGCTGGATGTCTTGGCTACACTGGTCAAGCATCCGAGGATAGGTAGCTACACTGGCTACCGTCCATTCTTCTCTTCACGCCCTCTTCTTGAGCCGGTCACACTTGAACTTAGAAGGGAATACCCCGCTCCTTGAAAAAGAGTTACTAGACCGGGGAATTAGAGTTACCTTGTTAGAAGATGCAGTTTCTTTGCCATTTCTGATGTGGAGAGCTATATTCACTTACACAGTACAAGTAAGATTCATAGTCATCATAATTTGCGTATAGAATTTGTTCTGACCTGATTGTTGAGACGATTTGAATAGAAGACTTGTGGAACTTAAAGGCTGTTAGGTCTTAAATTCAATTCCCAATAAAGGTTCTGCCACACTATTAATCCAAAGGTCGAGTCAAGCTCCATTTTCACCTTTTTTCATGACCTTGGTATGGAACCCAAAATCATTTCACTCTTGCATTCCATTTTAGTTGCTCGGGGACGAGCAAGGTTTAAGTATAAGGGGTTGATGAATCTGTGATTCATCACTCTAAAAGTTGGAAAATAGAGCTTTGTTCCTGAGTAATTAGCTGCATTTCGTCACTTATATTGCATAATTACCATTCATGCATGTGTAAATAATATCTGCATTTTAGCATTCATATTTGCATTAAATAAGGAGCCAAATTCACTTGTAAATATTCACCTGTATATTAGCTAAAATATCATATTTGTTTCTATTTTATACTAACCCCAAATCTAATAAAATCAACTCTATAGTGTATATATTACTAACACTAATAAAAGGAAAATATCAAAAAAATATTAACTTGTAAAATTGTCCAATAAAACCCAAATCCAAGTTTAAGACTATGAATCTTAAAATGTGCATATCTCTCTCATGCAGTATCTGATTTAGGTCTACTCACTTTTAAAGTAATATACATTCAAAGACCTTAAAAACAAGACTAATTTCATAAAAATCGGAGATCATATGTGAAATTCGGGAATTGGGACCCTATTGTATATTATACACATGGACCTTTTTGCCCTTGTATTTTATTTATTCATTTTCTTAATTATTAAAAATAAAAAATAAAATAAGTTATAAATATCTGTTACATATTTTTCGTGATTTTATTTGATTTTTATATTATTTAAAAATGACAAAAAAATATAAAAGATAAAAACACGGTATTTTATACCTATAAGATACCACCCAAAAAATACACTTTATACATATGGCTTATTTTGATTTTCAATCCTTCACAAAATTTGTATATCTCATCGAGAAGAGCAACTTTTATGTTGACCACTTTTTGATTTGAACCCTTTTGTTATTCCTTTTTTATTTTATTTATATTTAATTTTGGGATATTTACCCAGCAGACCCTAAAATCTTTCGAAATTACCTCTACGACCTTTGAAACGTCATAATTCCTCCCACGACCCCGTAATCTTGCTCCGTCTTACCCTACATACCCTCCCGTCAATTTTAACTACATTTGAGTCAGTTACTTGGGTTTGTCGTGAGTTAATCTAACCAATTAACCATCGAACGGTTACGATTAGCCAAAAAAACATGTAAGTTAGACGTGAGGGTGCAGAAGCTTAGGCGGCAGGGAAGCAGCAGCGGGAGGGGGAGGGCCTCCATCGTCGGCGCAAGGTGCGACGCTTCCGTAGCCGGGGGGAGGGGGAAGCAGCAGCGGCCGGGGAGGGGGGGGGAGTGGCGACGGTCAGGGAGGGGCACTAGCGGAGGATGGGGCTGGGCAGAGAGGGAGGTCACGCGCGACCGACAGGAGGGGGCCTTTCCCGCCCGCTTCGAGCTGGGCCGAGGTGGGGGTCTCGCGCGACGCTGGGCCGAGGTGGGGTGCTCCTAGGTCAGGGCGCCCTGCAGGTCGGGTGCGGGGGGGGAGGAAGAAGGAAGGGGGCCTTTCCCGCCCGCTTCGAGCTGGGCCGAGGTGGGGCTCCCAGGTCAGGACGCCCTGCAGGTCTGGTGCGGCTAGGGCACGCGGGTGGGTGGTGGGGGTGTGGGTGGGGCTTTCAGGTCGGGCAGTGTGGGGGCGACCGGGGGGAGGGGGCGAGGGGCTCTTGGGTCTCCTGCAGGCCGATCGGGGGTAGGAGGAAGAAGGGCGGTTGGGGCATGTGGGGGGCGCTTGCGGGTGAGGAGGGGAGGGAAGCGCAGGTGCGGTGCGGGGTTGGGGGAACTCGCGTGACCCGCAGGGAGGGGGCTTCGAGTTGTGGCGGTGGGCCAGGCACCGTACGATCGGCGGGGAAGGGGGCTTCGAGCTGGTGGAGGAAGCGTGCAGGGGAGGGGCTCCGAGCGGGGCGTCACGCGGCCAAGGGGGAGAGGGGCTTCAGGCAGGGAGAGGCGGTGGGTGGGGGAGGGGGGGTTTCCAGCAGGGGATGCGACGACGGGGAGGTGAAGGGGCTGATGTGGATGATGCAGTAGTGGCGGCCGGGGGGGCGGGGGGGGGGGGGGGGGAGCAGCATCGCCGGGGCCGCGGGGAGGGGGAGCCAAGCAACGACGGCAGCGGGCAGCAGGGCCTCCATCGTCCAAAGGATGTGGGATGAAGAAGTGGCACTCAATGTAAATTTAATAAACAAGATGGGTATAGTATAAAGGAACATAACAGAAGCTGGTCAACTTTAATGGGTAAATTAACAGGACTTAACCGCAGGGTTTGTAGGGTAAGGGTTAGCAAGATTACGGGGTCGTGGGAGGAATTATGATGTTTCAAAGGTCGTAGAGGTAATTTCGAAAGATTTTAGGGTCTGCTGGGTAAATATCCCTTTAATTTTTGATTTTCCCACATGTCACCTTATTTTTTTTATTAATTTATTAATTTTATATTTTATTTATTTTATTTATCTTATTTATTTATTTATTTTTATTTATTTATTTTCCCTTCATTATTGTATTATTTTATTATTTTACTTCTTTTATTTCTTCTCCCTTTACTTGTCCTCCACTTTAAGTTACCACTCCACTTCCTCCACCACTCCTCCACATTCTCCACCACTTTTCTAACTTCCCCTCTCCTTCTTTTTTCCCATCATCTCTCTCATTTTTCTTCATCCGTCGTTTTCAGGAGAATAGAGGTCGAGCCCCTTTAACTTTCAGGTGACAGTTGTGGGAGACGAGTTGAGCAACGAAAACCTCAAAGGCGAGATCCGTGACAACACCATTGCCGTATCGCGAGCTTTCAATCGAGCTCGCTCTGCTTGGAGCACCCGCCATCTCCTTGAAGCGATGACCAGAGGTCGCACACCATAGCTCCTCCAAAAATCTGGCGATCAACCACAGGTAAGTAATCCCTCGTATTCTCCTTGTTATTTTATTTATCTAACATTATTTGTTTATCTTGTTCTTCATTAAATTTTTACCATCATCTTGTTCAACATTCACCATCAAACACCACCACTACCATTGATGAATCCACGATTCATCATCTCAATATCTTGATCTTAGCAAAATCCCCGAGTAAAGTCCCAAATAAATGTCCATAAAATCAATAAATTAACAAAATACCTCTTGTAAATAAAACTCACTAATTACTGTATATAAGATTGTACAAATTAAATTAACAATAAAAAAAGCCGCAAAATCAAAGGAGTTTTATACTTGTAAATAGTCCAAAACTTCATGGATTTTTAGTAATTTCATTTCAACTCCTTTTTGGCTAATTCTTTCTCTAACTTGTTCATAATAATGTATATAAAAATACAAAAATACAAAACAAATTTTACCTTAATTAAATGCTCCTAGATCCCAACGGGAAAAAGCCGTAAAGTCCAACTTCCAAGCTAAATTCCCGCTCCGTATGAACTCCAAATTCACCAAACTCACTTTTAAAGTTCAAGTTAGAAAATTATCTATCCAACGGAAGTGGTTTCATTAAAATCGGAGCTCGTTTGCAAAAGTTGGGTTTTGGGACCTAGATGTACATTGTATATTATGTATATATTCTTTCTTTCTTCATTTTTTATTTTATCTTTCTTAATTACTAAAAATCCAAAAAAATCATTGTGGTCTTGTATTTTGATTGTACTATTTTATTGTATTTTCCTATTGTACATAGCTACTATTAAAAAGACAAAAAAAATATAAAAAGAAAAGCAAACAAAAAATGTACATGTTGTATATCTTCTTTTTGTAAATTCCCCACTCTTTTTCTTCTCTTTATTTTATTTTCTCTTTTTAGTAGCCTACTTTATTTCATTTCATTTTTTATTTATTTAATAACATTCTCTACAATAACTTCCCTTTCTCCATTAACCTCCAAGTCTTCTTTCAACCTCCATTCCACTCCATATTCTTCATATAACCTCCCATTCAACTCCACCAATAATCTAACTTCTCATTCAACACCACCACCTCTCTAACTCCCATTATTCATCTCTTTATAATCATCTCCACGTCCACATTTTTTCCCCATCCACCATTCTTATAGAATAAGGAGAGAGCTTGGAGTGTTTTGTTGGTGACAGCGGCGAAGCATCGTCCTCAAGCGACGACCTCCTTCAGGTGAGATCCGCGGAGCTCCGCTTCGCGTCACGAGTTCCCCGTCGAGCTCGCGTAGCTTCTCCGATTTTTATTTCGCCAATCGGATCGAGGCGACAACAGGAGTTCAGCGTAGCTGCTCCGCCAATCCGGCGAAGAATCAGGTAAGTATTCCTCCTCGTTTCTCTTGTTATTTTATTTTATCCAATATCTTATTTCCTTGTCATTTAGAGCACCATCATTTTTTTTATCCATCATAACCCCATATCATTTTTTTATTTTCATATCATCACGATCAACCCACCCTCATATTTGTATTTGTTCATATTTATCATTTTGCATTTCTTCATCGTTTTATTTAAACAAAAAAAAATTAAAAGCATTTGTTCATTTTGCATTTGCTCATCTTTTTATTTAAACAAAACAAATTAAAAAAAACACTTGTTCATTTTGCATTTGATCATTTTCTGTTTAAACAAAACAAAAAAATAAAAAAAATTAGTTTGCATTACAGCAGAAAAAAAAGAAATCAAAAAAAATAAAAAAAATCAAAAAAAAGAGGGAGCAGCAGAACCGCCGCCCCCTTCCCCAAGGGCAGCGGCTCCGCCGCCCCTCCCTCCATCCACGGCCACCGTCGCGGCCAACGCCGCCGCACCTCCGCCTCCCCCCAGCCCTCCACCGCGCGAAGGCGCGGCACCGGCTCACGCGGCCACGCCGCCCTCCTCGCGGTTGCGTCCAGGCCGCCTCACCAACCCCACGGCCGCGCGCGGCCCCCTCTGCCCTCCGCCGTACCACCGCCGCACCTCCCCAGCGCGGGCCGCCGACCGCCGCGTCTCCTCACGGCCGTGCGCCGCCCCCCTCGCACCGCCATTCCGTCGCCGCCCCACCATCTCCGTTGGGTTCTTCTCCGTTGGGTTTAATTTTTTTTTTGTAAAAATTGTATAAAGTTTTTGTATAGTTTTTATAATTACAAAAAGGTCCCTGTGTGTATTTTGTTGTAGTTTTCAATTTCTGAATTTGCAGAGACACCCTTGTGTTCCTACTTTAATTTGGACCTTGTTTATGCACATTTTTGTTCAATGAAAAATGCTATCATGTTGAGCAACTTATCCTCTATCATGTGATTATTTACTTGTATTTTTATGATAGTTGGGTAATTAATTAAAATTGTCAAATTGAAATTCTGTGTATTTTACCCAATCCGTGCTCCTAAATTTATATCTCACACATCGTTGCTCTAAAAATTCCACAAAAATTATATGTGATGCCTTGATATGTGATGTAATTACTGTCCAAATTTCACAGCTATTGGAGTTGTCTTGTGCCTACAATAAATTATAGAGTGTATTTAGTAATCGATTTTTAATTAAATCCACAAATATCTTTTTTGCTAAATTTCACCTCTCCTAGATTGCTAATCTAAATATCTACTTGAGATAATTTGCTTTTTGATTAATTTGATAACATGGATTTAATAGAAATTAATTACTCGCGATCACTCTATTTTCACTAAAAATTCATAAAAAAATCATAACTTGTCAAAAAATTCTAAAAATATTACTGTAGCTTTCTTGCATCATGTTTTACTTCCAGTAATTTTTTCATAATTTTTGCTTGCTGCTTGTGTTAAAAATTGCGAAAAAAACCCATAAAAAGTGTGTATTTTTATTTATTGCATATTAACCCCGAAAATTCTAAAAAAATGTGTTTTGTGTTCATCACTGGATTAGGATTCTAGAAAAAAATATAATTTGGTTGAGTTGGACTTGTTTTCCATTAAAATTAATTTGGCCTTGTTGTATGCTTTCTTAGTGTCTTGATTCACCCGTATTTTTGCATTTGGCATTCTACTTGCATAAAAAAAATCTAAAAAAATACCGTTTGGATATCTAGATCTTAAATTTGTAAATTAAACCCAAAGTTGTTCCTTTGCCTCCCTGTGTTCGACCCCGGACTTGCCCGGGATATAAATTAAGCCGAGACACTCTTCACGGAGATCTTCTCTCGGTTCTGACCGAATCGCTAAGTACACGTGCTACAACGTGACCGAATTAAACAACGTATCTAGTGACTCGTCAGATGGCGCCGTTGCCAGGGAGGCAAACGGCTTAGGGATTAGTTTAAAAATTTGGATTTAGTTTTCCATTTACTCGGGTAGTCTGACCCCCGAGCCACCTTGTATTTATTCTATTTTTTTTGCAATTATTTCTCTTCATATTTTTGTATATATTTTTATCTATCTCTCTAACATAAATCTTTGTTTCCTTGCGAGGGCCCGGTGGACTTGGAGTGCATCGGAGGTCGACGGACGCGACGCGCGCCGACTGCTGAAGTGCGAGGATAAAGCAATTTATTTTTGAGAGAATTTTGTAATAATTGTTGTAATTATTTAGGTAGCTTGCTCATTTATAGCGGCTCTTGTTTGAGAGCTCGCTCATGTAAAAAGACTTGGACATTATTTGTGGTGTGTCGAGCCTGTTTCACTCTCCGGCGAGGGTGGGGCTTGACTTGAGTGGCGAAAATTAAGGATTAGGCACACTGTAGTTTAGATTCAAATTTGTTTGTGCCCATCGTAATTTAGGCCACACTTATCTTAGAAGATTCACATATCTTATAAGATTCATAATGAGACGCACATAGACACGTACTACTTAGCTCAAATCCAATCAATTCTTCCCCGCTAATAGTATATTGTTTAGGTGCGGTTTCCTCGATCTGCATGCATTTAGTGTAATATTTACAAATTCAGTTTTGCATAACGCATGAAGAGTGCTGGGATTCACTGTAAGTATACCTTCTTCTGAGCATGCATCATAGTTTCTCGTTTGCATTCTGATTTCCGATTCCCCTCTTGTTTTACAACTTAAGGTTAAAAGGAAATTGGGACTGAACGGTAGACGTGCTTGTGTGTTCACATAAATTTCAAGTGATAACCTAACTCTAAAATTGGGACTGAATTGAGCAGGTCGATCTAATTAATTGGAATAAAAAGAACCCTTGTTCTCGGGTGCATAAAGCCCTCATTGTTTGTTTTAATTGCAAGTGAGAGAGAGACGACCCTAGGATAGAGCCAAGTCTGGATTTCTTACTTACTACTGGTTCTTTATTTTTAGGCGATTAGCTACTTTTCAGTGAGGATTTACGGGTAGTCGGTAAACGGTCCGGACTTCCTTAGCAGAGTGGGAGGTTTAGAGGACGCATTAGTCCTCAAGGAACGGGTAGCCGTATTTATACGGTCCGTACTTACTCCTATACTGGCTGAAAGTAGGTCAAACTAGTCGTAAGAACCGGGCCAGTTTGTAGGAAAATACGGGCACCTAACAGCTCGTTAATCTTTCCAAGATTGTATTATCGCCAACTAAAATTGACCAGATAAATCGGCCGAACTCTTACGGCCATCATGTGTTGAGTTGGTGAAATTGGGGGTTTGAATTGCGTTTGTATTGTGTGAGTTCATTCCGCACATTTACGTGCACCGTAGAACTAGCGCCTCATTGATTATCGTGATCTAATCGGTTCTTTTGACATCGAAGATGACTGATTGGGGGGATATTTATTCGGACTTTGCGAACCTCTCGTTGAACCCTTCAAAAAGTACGTCTTCAAAGGTCCAAGCGCAACTTGGACCAACCTGGACTCATTACCCTCTTGAGCCCAGGATCACTCACTCTCGAGATGGTTACCCTCAAACCATCCCATTTCTCTCTTCCCACCTCACCGAGGAAGACCATCGCCTTGGTGAGAATATCGTGATTCATAAATCCTCTTCTAATAAAGAACACATTGCTGATTCAGGCCATATAGAAGACACGAGTAAAATGCCTCCAAAGAAGAAAGAAGAGGAAGAAGAGAACCATGAAGACCCGATGAAAATGATACTTGCCCGATTAGCTGCATCTGAGCAGCAACAAGCATTACTGAGAGCTCAGTTGGGACAGTTAAATGTTGGGGTCCAACTACCAATGGATGCGGCATATAACCCCGGACAATATCAAATTCATAACTACTTGAGTCCGGCCGAACCCGAGGTTGATTTTGAATTGAAGCCGCATTTCCTGAACCTGCTGCCACATTTTGATGGGAATGCTTCTGAGGAGCCATATGCATTCCTAAGGGACTTTGAGCTCATCTGTGCTAACCTCAAACATAACAATGTTAGCCAGGATTATATTAGGCTCAAAGCCCTTCCATTTGCCTTGGGTGGAAAAGCCGATTACTGGGTGAAGAATCTTGGAATCATCGTCACCACTTATGCCCAGTTCAATGACCTATTCCTAAAGAAGTTCTACCCGTTGAGTAGAACTAACATGATGAGGACGCGAATTACGAGTTTTTCCCAATTACCCAATGAAGCCTTCTGTGATGCTTGGGAAAGATTCAAGGACATCCTGCAAAAGTGCCCTTGTCATAGATTAGATGAAAACATCTTGGTCCAATCCTTCTTCACTGGTCTCAACCCTGAGATGCAGGGTTTAGTGAGCGCTGCCTGTGGAGGCAGCTATACATCACGAGGAGCGGATACCGTCTGGAGGGTATTCGAGCAGATGGCTGAAACTAGCCGCTCACAGATGGCCAGCAGGGCCTATACACCATCCCCCAGTTCACTCTCACTTGGAGGGGGAAAATCAGCTGTAGTCGATCTCTCTCAGGACGTGATCCCTAGCATGGGACTTCTTGCTGACAAGCTTACTGTAGTTGAGAAGATCGACAGGAGGATTGATGAGTTAGACCGGAGCGTCTCTAAACTTCCAAAACAGATGGAGGAGTTGACTGAGAAGGTATCTAAGATAAGGATACCTGTCGTGACTGCACCCTCTGCTCCCGTATACCGAGTTCACCATGTTCAGGAGCAGTTGGTGTCAGGGCAACCCCAGCCGTGGGAGCAGGACCAATCCTACACCCACTCTTTCCAGCAGCCACCTCCAGTAGCAGAGACAGTCCAGGAGGAGCCTCCACCAGTTTGGGAGGTGAATGGGATATGGTATACTCAGGACCCTGCCAGGCAGGGAAGTACGGGAGACCGACAGACCTATCAGCGTCCCCCGACCTTTCACAACACCGCATTCACCTCCGCACCACCTCCTTCACAGCAGAGCCCTGGATTCCATCCACCCCAGCAGCAGAGGCAGCAGTACCAGCAGTATGGCCGACAGGGCCATTACCAGACGGGCCAGCAGGGCCCGCAACCCCAGCAGCAGCAGCAGAGGCAGTACACTGGCCAGCAGGGCCAGTCTTCCCATTCTTCTTCCCAGTCTTATCCACTTCCTTCATCGTCTAGTCCCATGGATATTCAGCAGCAGATACTCGACGAGCTACGTTCCTACAGGAATGAGGTTCAGGACTTACGGGTGGATGTCAACCGCCTGTCCAGATGGCAAGACGAGCAGACTGCACCCTCTACCTCGATCCCAGCCCAAGTTCAGGCTAACCCCAATAGCCTGAACCGTTCTAGTTCTCAGCAGCACTTTGGTCAGGTATACTATTCAGCATCTCCTGAATATGAACATGAGATTCTTTCGTGTGACGAGGCTAACCACATGTCACTCAGGAGCGGAAGGATCGTGGTCGTACATGACCGGGCGAGGGACATGAGGAGGGGCATCTCTGGAGCTCTACCTGAGGAGTCTTCAGAGGACGAGGAGGAGAGGCATCATATTTCAGAGCCCCATCAGCACCACTCGAGGATTTCTACTCAGGGAGCCGAGAGGAGGAGGAGAGCACGTATGCAGCATCGTCAGCATGGATATTCTTCTGAGTCTACGGAGGACCGTGCATCTCCGGTTGTGGCGGATACCACTCCAGCTTCTATTCCACAACCTGTAGTAGATAGTTTAGATTTTGAGTCCATGTTGCATCACAAAGATTCATGTATGAAGAACTCTGTTTCCGTTAATGCAAAGAATGATCTTTCAGTTCATGATTCAGATTCTTCATCCTCTGTTTCCTTAGCTTCATCCCTTTCCCCCGTGCTCTTACGGCAGGAAAGCGCATCAAAAAGATTCAGAAAGATGACCCCGATATGGCACGATTTTGTAAAGAAAACATCACAGTTAAGGTGCCATTTGATGAATATGTGGCTAACCATCCTGCCTTCCAAAAATACCTTAAGGTGAGATGCACACCTACAAGGGTTAGCAGGAAGAAAGACAACCGAAATATAAAGACACATGTCTTATCAGTAGCCACAACCTATTGTCTCAAGAATCAGACTTTGCCAAAGAAAAAGAGAGACATGGGTGCTCACTATGTGGAGAGTCGTATTGACGACATTGCGTTTGCACGCACACTCTTAGATAACGGTTCTTCGATCAACTTACTTCCCTTAGCCTTATATCAGAAATTAGAGTTGGGACCACTTCGCAAATCTAAAGCTTTACTCCAATTCGCAGATCGTTCAATGAAGAGACCTAAGGGAGAAGTGAAGAACGTCGTTATCTCGATTGAGGGGCAGAACTATCAGGTGGACTTCACAGTCTTGGACATGGAGACCCCCAATCATTGGAGAGAATCTCAGATCATTCTCGGGCGACCCTTCCTTAGGACCGCAGGCGCAGCTTTCGATTATGGTACGGGAATGATGAAGTTCCGTTCTCCAGGCGGAGAAGTGAACCTTGAGATGAAGCAAACCAAGTGTCAGCAACCTGATTCAGAGAGTAGTACAGAGTACTCATCCTCAGAGGCAGATTGCAGTATGATTAGCACAGTTGGGATTTGGGGACAGATTCCTTCAGGACAGAGCGAGACCCTTTCATCTGGAGAGGATATAGTGCATGATGCAGTTTGCCAGGTGTTGTCTGATCTTGCTAGAGATGCATCAACCTATTCTCATGATGACTTAGAGATCCATCCGGATCTGTCAATTCCATCCTCTTCGGAACAATCATGGGACATAGATGACGAGTCGGACGTGGCTTTTGCCGATTGTTTGGATACTTTTGACGATCCGACTCCCGATACTTCTGATTTGGTGGCGAGTACTACTCAGCTTAGCCCACCTTCATGCAGCACGGAACCAGATTCAGATTCAGTTCAGCCAGATCTGCTTGATGATACCACATTGCCAGAACTGAAATCACTACCTCCTACACTCAAGTACGCCTTTCTTGCGGGACCCAAAGAGAGATATCCTGTCATCATTAGCTCAGACTTGTCTTTAGAGCAGGAGTCTAGGTTGTTAGAGGTCTTAGAGAGGAACCGCAAAGCAATAGGCTGGACAGTGTCGGATCTCGTGGGCATCAACCTTGCTCTCTGCTCGCACCACATATTTACTGAGGATAACGTGAGACCTTCCCGTGAGTTTCAGAGGAGACTTAACCCCAATCTACGGGAAGTGGTGAAGAATGAAATTGAGAAATGGTGCAAAGCAGGGTTTATATACCCTATTTCTGACTCCAAGTGGGTGGCCCCGCTTCATGTTGTCCCGAAGAAGTCGGGAATTCAGATGGTCACCAACGAGGAGGGGGTAGAGATCGCGACACGAGTACCCACGTCGTGGCGCGTCTGTGTCCACTACAGACGCCTGAATGCTGCGACCAAGAAAGATCACTTTCCCTTGCCTTTTATTGATCAGATCTTGGAGAGACTCGCAGGGAAAGAGTTCTTCTGTTTTCTTGACGGGTACTCAGGCTACAACCAGGTGGCCATAGCCCCTGAGGACCAGGAAAAGACCACATTCACATGTCCATTCGGTACTTATGCTTTCAGGCGCATGCCATTCGGGCTCTGCAATGCCCCGGGCACATTTCAGCGGTGCATGATAGCCATATTTGCCGAGATGGTGGGAGATTTCCTGGAAGTGTTCATGGATGACTTCTCGGTCCATGGTGATTCTTTTGATACATGTTTAGCGCACTTGGACCGAGTCCTCACGAGGTGTAGAGAGGTGAATCTGGTACTCTCCTGGGAGAAGAGTCACTTTATGGTGACGGAGGGTATCGTGTTGGGGCATGTCATCTCCAAAAGGGGAATGGAGGTTGACCCTGCCAAGGTGGAGGTGATCAAGAAACTCGATCCACCTACCAACGTGAAGTCAGTGCGGTCATTCTTAGGGCATGTTGGATTCTATAGGAGATTCATTCAAGATTTTTCAAAGATCGCCCGCCCACTGACTGAGCTCTTAGGGAAAGACATAGAGTTCGTTGTAGATCACAGGTGTCTGGAGGCCTTTGAGCTCTTGAAGAGGAAGATTTGTGCCTCGCCTATCCTACAAGCTCCTGACTGGTCTCTCCCCTTTGAGATCATGACTGACGCTTCAGATTTCGCTTTAGGAGCTGTGTTAGGACAACGGCGAGAGGGGATTCCATTTGCGATTCACTATGCGAGCAAAGTTTTAGATCCTACACAAAAAAATTATACAGTGACTGAAAAGGAAATGCTCGCGGTAGTATGGGCCCTCGAGAAGTTCAGATCATATATTTTGGGCTCTAAGGTGACAATTTATACTGATCACACAGCCATTCGATACTTAATGGAAAAGAAGGACACGAAGGCGCGTCTTCTTAGGTGGATTTTACTCCTCCAGGAATTTGATTTGGAGATTAAAGATAAACCTGGAGTGAAGAATGTTGTGGCTGATCACCTTTCTCGGATTGAACTTAAGGATTCTCCTGATCATGAGCGGATTAGAGAGACCTTCCCAGATGAGTCAATTTGTGTTATTGACTCCCTCCCGTGGTATGCCAACATGGTGAACTATCTTGTCTCCAAGCAGGTTCCCCATGGTTGGACTAGGAGCAGCATTGATCGACTGAAGTCAGATTCGAGGAGATACCACTGGGACGATCCTTTCCTTTTCTTCGAAGGACCGGATTGTGTTTGGAGAAGGTGTATTCCTCAGGAGGAATACCATAGTGTCCTCACATATTGTCATTCACTTGAGGCTGGAGGACACCATTCGGGAAAGCGAACCGATCACAAAGTACTTCAATGTGGATTGTATTGGCCGACCTTGTTTAGAGATGCCATTGATTTTGTACGGTCGTGCCCGATTTGTCAAAGGATGGGAGGGACAGTTGGACAGAGAGATGAGATGCCCATGCAACCGATGATTATTTGTGATGTTTTTGATGCATGGGGCATAGATTTTATGGGTCCCTTTCCCAACAGCCATGGACATGAGTACATATTGTTGGCGGTTGACTATCTATCTAGGTGGGTGGAGGCTATCCCAACCCGAACCGCAGACAGCAAGACTGTTTGTAAGTTTGTGAGAGATCATATCATTGCTAGGTTCGGGGTGCCGAAAGTTTTGATATCTGATGGGGGTAGCCACTTTGTGAATCGAGATATGAGATCTTTAGCTAAGGACTATGGATTTGATCATAGAGTTACTAGTCCTTACCACCCACAGTCCAACGGCATGGCAGAGGTTTCGAATAGAGAGGTGAAGAATATTTTGCAGAAATTGGTTCGTCCCGATAGGAAGAACTGGTCTCAACTTTTAGACCAAGTTCTGTGGGCCTATAGGACAGCCTACAAGACACCATTGGGTACTTCACCATTTAGAATGATCTATGGCAAGCCATGCCATTTGCCCGCAGAATTGATTCATAAATCCGAATGGGCAATTAAGAAGATTAACTGGAGTTGTCACCTAGGGAAGCTTTGCCGAGACTTGAACTTGAACGAGCTCGTGGAAATCCGAAACAGGGCATATGACAACAGTTTGATTTATAAGGACAAAGTAAAGAGATGGCATGATCAGCACATTAGGTGCAAAGACTTTGTCCCTGGACAAAAGGTATGGTTGTTCAATGCCAGGTTGAAGATGTTCCATGGGAAGCTCAAATCTAAATGGACGGGTCCCTTTGTGGTTAAGAAAGTGCACGAGAATGGAAGTGTAGAGATAGCTGATCTCACAGATGGTGCACAATCTCATGTGGTGAATGGACAACTGTTGAAGCATTTTGTTGATTCCAAAGAGCAGTTAGTCCAAATCGAGGTCATCAACTTCATACAGAGTGAGCACAGAGCAGATACATCTTATTACTCTTCATGAAGATGCAGCATCAAGATTCAACATCTTAGAAGATTCCATCACTCTTGTACATATTCTCCCTTCTTTGTATATTCTCGAGATCATGTCGGTTCTCACACTTACTCTTGTCCTATACTTAGGCTGACCAAAGCCTAAGTATAGGGGGGACCGATGCCCGCCATGTGTATTTACTCATCATTTCTCCTCTTGACCTCGTCCGCCCCATTTTTGCTCTTCTTCTACACTTAGGCTGTCCAGAGCCTAAGTATAGGGGGGCGGATCGACTTCTATACTTTCTATTATTTTAGCTTTCCTACGCTTAGTACGAGCTATGTCTTTTTGTCACCTAGTGCCATGAGGACATAGCACAAGCTAAGTATAGGGGGGCGTGTATATATTACATATATACTTTACCCATACCTCGTACTTTCACGTATTTTTGTATATATTATACAATAATTATGGGGTGGGTTAAAAAAAACAAAAAAACAAAAAAAACAAAACTTTTTCAAAAAAAGAATCTTTTCTTATTTACCTATCTTTTTCAAAAAAAAACTCTTGAAAAAAAAAGCAAAACTTTTCTAACAAAAAAAAACTTCTTCTTTGCCTTTGTTTGTCAAAAAAAAACCTTTGTGAAAAAAAAAACTAAAAAAAAACTAACTAATAAGTTGGTTTAATCCCTGACACAATTCACTTTCACACAAGACTAGTGATGTTCAAGAACACTTGGTTTATGAGGTCTTGAGATTTTGAGTTAACCAGCCTTAGTCATTAGGGTCCTTGACTTAATTATTCACATTTCCCTAGTTTGAAAGATGTGTGTGCTATATTGCATGCTTAGTCTCTACCTTAAAAATATGATCTACACCTCACATACACGACTACAGTTATGATGAGATGAGTTGAAATTTCACTTGAGGAACTGGGATGAGGGATTTGAGTTTGGACTTGATTTAATGATGCTCGAGGATGGGATAAAATCAATGAAGGCTTCATGAAACCTGAGTGTCAGCATCTTTAGCCAGTATGAGAACATGGTTCTTGTACTATCTCTTGACATTTACCTATGTTCCAGGGTGTGATAAAATAAAAATTGTTGATCAGTGTGCGCCAACTCTTGGTAAAAGCAGTGGAGCTAGCCACAAATACTACAAAGCAATGAAATGTCAAAGAAAAGCTCTCATTCCACAAAGTCAATTATCAAAAGAGCTTCCACCAAAGGCGAGTGCTCCCAACCATTTCAAAGTGTCCACTTGGACCACCGCTATTAGGACCAGGAGTCGGGCTTGCACCAAAAAAGGGCTCTGCATCGTAAATGCTACAAGTCTGGGTGTAGAAGGTACGATAGGTACTCAAAAAAGGCACACCCCGGTGTACTCCCAGGAAAACAAGTGCAGACGGCTCCAACTTCTCTTGACGGACGCACTGATCAACACCAAAAAAATGTGTTGCGTAATAAGGCACTTGAGAGGATCCTTGTTCCAATGAGAGGGAGAGAAGAAATGACACAATCCTATGCCCTCCATCAACTGGCCTTCCATCTACACTTTCAAGTCTGACAACTAAAGAGACGGTGAATTGGATGCAGGAAATGGTTTATTCCCTAGTGTTGAGGATCGGGTCCATAGGAGAGTCTCTTGGACTGGAACCTTGGGTGACGTTGTGACTCTACTCTTGTAACTGCGGTCAACACTTAATGTCGTATCACTTATATATATGTATACAAAGAGAGTCTGATGATTAGGGAAATTGGGTACCTTTTGACTAGAGCTTGGTTCAGCTTAGAATTTTAGGATCTCTAAAACCGAGAGTTCTTGAACGGATCAAGTCTTGTATTCACATGCACAGTCAGGGGTTAACCAAACTTATTCATTCTTTATTTGCTCGAGGACTAGCAAAGTTTAAGTAAAGGGGGGTGATGAATCCACGATTCATCATCTCAATATCTTGATCTTAGCAAAATCCTCGAGTAAAGTCCCAAATAAATGTCCATAAAATCAATAAATTAATAAAATACCTCTTGTAAATAAAACTCACTAATTACTGTATATAAGATTGTACAAATTAAATTAACAATAAAAAAAGCCGCAAAATCAAAGGAGTTTTATACTTGTAAATAGCCCAAAATTTCATGGATTTTTAATAATTTCATTTCAACTCCTTTTTGGCTAATTCTTTCTCTAACTTGTTCATAATAATGTATATAAAAATACAAAAATACAAAACAAATTTTACCTTAAATAAATGCTCCTAGATCCCAATGGGAAAAAGCCGTAAAGTCCAACTTCCAAGCTAAATTCCCGCTCCGTATGAACTCCAAATTCACCAAACTCACTTTTAAAGTTCAAGTTAGAAAATTATCTATCCAACGGAAGTGGTTTCATTAAAATCGGAGCTCGTTTGCAAAAGTTGGGTTTTGGGACCTAGATGTACATTGTATATTATGTATATATTCTTTCTTTCTTCATTTTTTATTTTATCTTTCTTAATTAATAAAAATCCAAAAAAATCATTGTGGTCTTGTATTTTGATTGTACTATTTTATTGTATTTTCTTATTGTACATAGCTACTATTAAAAGACAAAAAAATATAAAAAGAAAATCAAACAAAAAATGTACATGTTGTATATCTTCTTTTTGTAAATTCCCCACTCTTTTTCTTCTCTTTATTTTATTTTCTCTTTTTAGTAGCCTACTTTATTTCATTTCAATTTTTATTTATTTAATAACATTCTCTACAATAACTTCCCTTTCTCCATTAACCTCCAAGTCTTCTTTCAACCTCCATTCCACTTTATATTCTTCATATAACCTCCCATTCAACTCCACCAATAATCTAACTTCTCATTCAACACCACCACCTCTCTAACTCCCATTATTCATCTCTTTATAATCATCTCCACATCCACATTTTTCTCCATCCACCATTCTTATAGAATAAGGAGAGAGCTTGGAGTGTTTTGTTGGTGACAGCGGCGAAGCATCGTCCTCAAGCGACGACCTCCTTCAGGTGAGATCCACGGAGCTCCGCTTCGCGTCACGAGTTCCCCGTCGAGCTCGCGTAGCTTCTCCGATTTTTATTTCGCCAATCGGATCGAGGCGACAACAGGAGTTCAGCGTAGCTGCTCCGCCAATCCGGCGAAGAATCAGGTAAGTATTCCTCCTCGTTTCTCTTGTTATTTTATTTTATCCAATATCTTGTTTCCTTGTCGTTTAGAGCACCATCATTTTTTTTATCCATCATAACCCCATATCATTTTTTTATTTTCATATCATCACGATCAACCCACCCTCATATTTGTATTTGTTCATATTTATCATTTTGCATTTCTTCATCGTTTTATTTAAACAAAAAAAATTAAAAGCATTTGTTCATTTTGCATTTGCTCATCTTTTTATTTAAACAAAAAAAAATTAAAAAAAAAACACTTGTTCATTTTGCATTTGATCATTTTCTGTTTAAACAAAACAAAAAAAATAAAAAAAATTAGTTTGCATTACAGTAGAAAAAAAAAGAAATCAAAAAAAAATAAAAAAATCAAAAAAAAGAGGGAGCAGCAGAACCGCCGCCCCCTTCCCCAAGGGCAGCGGCTCCGCCGCCCCTCCCTCCATCCACGGCCACCGTCGCGGCCAACGCCGCCGCACCTCCGCCTCCCCCCAGCCCTCCACCGCGCGAAGGCGCGGCACCGGCTCGCGCGGCCACGCCGCCCTCCTCGCGGTTGCGTCCAGGCCGCCTCACCAACCCCACGGCCGCTTGCGGCCCCCTCTGCCCTCCGCCGTACCACCGCCGCACCTCCCCAGCGCGGGCCGCCGACCGCCGCACCTCCTCACGGCCGCGCGCCGCCCCCCTCGCGCCGCCGTTCCGTCGCCGCCCCGCCATCTCCGTTGGGTTCTTCTTTCCCCTGGATCTCACGAAGAAGAAGGTTTAATTTTCTTTTTCTTTTTTGTAAAAATTGTATAAAGTTTTTGTATAGTTCATATAATTACAAAAGGTCCCTGTGTGTATTTTGTTGTACTTTTCAATTTCTGAATTTGCAGAGACACCCCTGTGTTCCTACTTTGATTTGGACCTTGTTTATGCACATTTTTGTTCAATGAAAAATGCTATCATGTTGAGCAACTTATCCTCTATCATGTGATTATTTACTTGTATTTTTATGATAGTTGGGTAATTAATTAAAATTGTCAAATTGAAATTCTGTGTATTTTACCCAATCCGTGCTCCTAAATTTATATCTCACACACCGTTGCTCTAAAAATTCCACAAAAATTATATGTGATGCCTTGATATGTGATGTAATTACTGTCCAAATTTCACAGCTATTGGAGTTGTCTTGTGCCTACAATAAATTATAGAGTATATTTAGTAATCGATTTTTAATTAAATCCACAAATATCTTTTTTGCTAAATTTCACCTCTCCTGGATTGCTAATCTAAATATCTACTTGAGATAATTTGCTTTTTGATTAATTTGATAACGTGGATTTAATAGAAATTAATTACTCACGATCACTCTGTTTTCACTAAAAAATTCATAAAAAAATCATAACTTGTCAAAAAATTCTAAAAATATTACTGTAGCTTTCTTGCATCATGTTTTACTTCCAGTAATTTTTTCATAATTTTGACTTGCTGCTTGTGTGAAAAATTGCGAAAAAACCCATAAAAAGTGTGTATTTTTATTTATTGCATATTAACCCCGAAAATTCTAAAAAAATGTGTTTTGTGTTCATCACTGGATTAGGATTCTAGAAAAAATATAATTTGGCTGAATTGGATTAATTTAACATTAAAATTAATTTGGCTAAGTTGTGTGATTTCTTAGTGTTCTTATTCAGTCGCATTTGCATTTGCTTCGTTTATTTCTTTTTGCATTAAAAAAATCTAAAAAAATACCGGTTGGATATCTAGATCTTAAATTTGCAAATTAACCCCAAGTTGTTCCTTTGCCTCCCTGAGTTCGACCCCGGACTTGCCCGGGATATAAATTAAAGCCGAGATACTCTTCACGGAGATCTTCTCTCGGTTCTGATCGAATCGCTAAGTACACGTATTACAACGAAGCCGAATTAATTACCGTATCTAGCGAGCCGTCATCTTCATTGCATCAACACAATCACCATCCCATTCATCATATCTCCCACTTCATGTCCATTCCCTGTTGGAGAAACAAAAAAATACAAAAATACAAAATCAAAACAAAAAAAAGATATAAAAAAAGAAGTGCAGCAACTGGTCGCCCCCTCCGACCGTCGTCGCCGTGGACGTCAGCCAGCACATCCTCCGCAGCCAGTAGCAACCCCTGCAGCCTCCATGCGCTGTCACACGTGCCTCTGGTCGCACCTGGCCGCAGGTCGCGTTCACCCGCGCCCCCTCCCAACCGCGACTACCCTCTGCTCGTGCGTAGCCCCCAGGTGCACTGCCGGTCCCTCGTAATTAACCGTCACACCTCCAGTCGCGCCACTGCAGCTAGGTTCCTCCTCCAGCTGCAGGTACGCTGCGCTGGCGAGCGTCCCCACCTACGGCCGTCGCCTTCACCGTGCAGCCCTAGTCCTGTCACCATCCCCCTTCCTCATGCCCACCGCCCTCCACGGTCGCGAGCGACCACCGCCTCCTCTGTGCATCCAACCTGCTGTGTGCGTGAACCTCCAGAGGCGGCACGCACACAAACCTCAGCAGCCAGGCCTCCCAGCCGCTCGTGCGTGGTGCACGACCCCAGAACCAGCATGCCTCCCTTCCGCACAATTGCAGCGACGTGCCATGCCCCACCGCTAACAGCCCCACCGTGCCACCTACTCCGCCTTCAAGCGCCGTCGGTCGCCTGCCACCTGCTCCGCGCCTCCTGCCTTCGCGGTGCACTCCGTTGCTTGAGCCCGCCTTCCACAACCGCCAGCCACCGCATGCGCATGACGTTGCGTCACGCCCCTGGCCGCACGCTGCCCCCTCGCTCCAGTTGCCCTAGCGGGTGACCACGATCGAAGGTCCTTTTATTATTTTTTTATTTTATTATTTTCTTGTGAAAAATTCATTTTCATCCTGTTAAGTTAGTGTAATTGTAAAAGTTCCCCTGTGTACATTTTTCTTAAAAAATTTTATTTTCTGTATTGCAAAGATACCCCTAACTTTAGGTATTAATTTTGACATTCATTTGCATCTCCTTTTTATACAAAAATAACATTTTGATTAGAAATTCATTCTATACATTTTGGCTATTTATTTAGATTTTTTTGAGCATTGGATAATTTTTAAAAATCATAGTTTGAAATTATGTGATATTTTACCCATTTTTGCCATGATGTCCGCACATAATTAAATATTGCTCCAAAAATTGTGAAAAAAATAGATTTAAAGCCTTTAGTTGTTGTTTAATTGATATCCAATTTTCATCTAAATTGGAGATGTCTTGTGCATAAAATAAACTATAGAGTGATTTATGTAACTGATTTTTAATTAAATCCATGAATAATATTTTTACGAAATTTAAAGTCTCCTGGATTGTCATTACAATATCTATTGGAGATAATTTTTTCTCTAGATAATTTGATTTCGTGGATTTATTAGATATTAAATACTAACAGTTACTCTATTTTCAGTAAAAAATTCATTTGAAAATCATAAATTATCAAAAAAATCCAAAAATATTACTGTAGCTTCACTTCATCATATTTGAGTTTCAGTAAAAAATTCATAGTTTTTGCATTTTGTTTGCATGAAAACCCCTAAAAAGTTTGCATTTTTCATTTGTGCATATTAAGTCCAAAAAGTCTAAAAAATACATTTTGCATTCAACATTGGATTAGGTTTTTTAGGAAAAAAGAACTTAGCTATATTGACTTAATTTCGTATTAAAAATTAATTTGGCTAGGTGTATTGTTTTCTTAATAACCTGGTTCAGTCGCATTTGTGCATTTGTATTTCTATTGCATAAAAAATACCAAAAAAAATACACCGGGAAATCATGAGCTAATTTGCCTAAGTTGATCCGAAGTTGTTCCTTTGCCTCCTTGAGTCGACCCTGGGGCTTGCCCAGGTTAAAAATACATCAAATCACACATTATTTAATTCATTAATTCATCGATTCGTGCGGTTATTTTTTGATCGATCCTGATTGCCCGACTACAACAAATACGACACGCGTATACATTTAATTAAAAGGGCGATTCCAGCATATCAATCAGGCAGTGGCTCCTTGGGCAGGACCCAGGGCTGGCGGTGGCGGAGGGATTTAGGTCAGAACATCGATCTAGGACCACTGCTCTGATACCATGTGGAAAAATATGAAAGAATAGAAAAACTTGTCTTATTCAAGATGCCGAGGGGTCCTTATACAGGACAAAAACCTAGAGTTAGTCACATAGAATATTCTCTATAGAATATTCTCTTAACAAATAGTCACAAAGCATATTCTCTATAGAATATTCTCTTAACAAATATACTCTCAACAAGAGAGATAAATTATTATACCATTAAGTTTTTCTAGCACTGCTTCCAAAAATATCGATATTTATATCTTCTTGTTAATAAAAAACCAACCTTTTTAGGGAAAATCAAATCCAAGAGGGTACTACTCGATAACATACTAGTCTATTTTGTACTATAGAAATAAAAACATTTATGAAAATGTTCAAATCTTGAATAAAGATTCCCATGTTAAGTTGTTTAAAAATATGAACTAAGAGATAGATGCTATGGAGAAATTCTTTCACCTTACACATGATGGAAAATTGAGAAATAGTCGAGGAAGGAAGAGAAAAAAATACGGAAATACAATGGCCTATTTGTAAGTTATATACATACGAGGATAATAAGTGGAAAAATGAATATTTGGCCTTTTTAAAGGAAGGCTGATCTCCTATAATATAGGTATTTTCCATGGGTTGGAGGCCAAGCCACCTCCCACTCCCTCGCTTCGTCATTGCTTGTATATGTCATCAAAAAGTTTTAGATTGGGTTTCGCGGAATGACCGAGTGGTCAAATTGTCACCAGCAATCGCATGAGGCTGGGTTTCACGGAGACCTAACACAAGGCGTGAAAGATGGGGTGGACTATGTGAGGGCAATATATGTAATAAGTAGAGGAAATAATAATGAAAACATAAAATATAAAAACAAACAAACGTTATCACTCGGGGTGCCATTAGATGATGATGTATTGCAGAGAACAAAAATACACCACAATTACTTATGCTTCATGTTCATCTTAATAGGATATTGATTGCTACTATACTAATTGCTACTATGCATAAGTTTAATTTTCTTGATATATATAGGGAAAACGTCAGATAAGACATGCCTTTCTTCTATGTCTAGAAAGCCTGCAATTCATGTCATACGATCTTGATCTATGGTCAATAATAAAACTGTTCGCTCGTTGCAGAACCACTCTATCCATTTCCTATTTTGTAGTGTTTCTTTAATTGTGCTCCTGTTTTAAAGGGAGTATTAGTTAATTGATATTTACTATATTTGGTTTTATTCAGGTCACATCTGTTTCAATGTATCAGTGGTTCAAATTTAAAACGTGGAAGAATTGAAATCGACAATGCACATTTCAATCAAGTTATCGTCTTTCATTTATCTATTATCTATGATATTTTTTTTATATTCGTGTCTTCCTTTTCTAATGTAATATGCATTTTTTCTTTTCTTTAAGCCAATATGAATTCTCATGTTCATATATATATATATATATATATATATATATATATATATATATATATACACATACATGTATATATATATGACCTTTTGTTTTATGAGCTTTTTATGTTAGTGCATATGAATGTGCATTAATTAAAGGGGTAAAAGGCAAATTAGGACCTAATATATACGTGACGGTGCAATCTTAGGACTGTATCTCATGCCTCGTTGAATTGGAAATATTGGAGGGATAGAGTAAAAGAGACTTACCTTTTTCCAAAGATATTGCTTCTTTTTCATACTTTATGTCTTTCTTAAATAATTCTTGAAATGCATTAAAAATTCATCATATGAAAGTTGGCCTATCATCACCTAGTCAGGTGAGTCGAATGAGTCAGACTCGACCAATCCAACCAATCGCATTCATGTGCTTTCTTCTTCTTCATAGTTATTTGATCATCCGAAGTTGCTTGCATTGCCTTCTTCTTAGGTTTCTTTCAAAGTAACTCTTTATTTAGCCGAGGGTGATCTTTCTTCATATGCCATACCTTGTTGCATTAGAAGAATTTTACTTCTTCTTCGTTTTCTTCTTCTTTTACCAATTCTTGAGAAATGACTTGAGCTTTAGATGATGAGAGATGTATCATCATCACTATCTTGATCAAAACCATCATGTGAACTCTTTCTTACTAATAAGGCAAGATTCTTCTTTAGCTTTTCTTCTTCTTTCTTTCTATTTTTCATAGACAAGAAGGTTACTTATGAGATGCCCTAGTGATGCCGTGCTGAAGTTGGTTGACCCCTACATTGCCATCACTTTCTGCTCCCATTCCAGTGAGAGTGAAAAGATGTCCTTGCTTTGGAATTCACATGGGTAGGAAACTCTTGCAAGTTCTTCAGTTGGTTCATGATTGAAGTGAACCGGACATTCATCCCTTTATGCTTACCTTCTTTTGCATCTTAATCATTATACAATCACTTAACATTCTAAAACATGATTCTGTAACTTCAGATGTAGCTTTGTTGTGCTTTCTACACACTTCCTAATGTTATGGCCAGTCAAATGAGAGTGATGGAACTCAACTTCAATATTGTACAATACAACATATTCATCACCTTTGAGTTGCACACCATTTATCTCATTTTGCACCAGTATAATATATTTTCATTTTCTTTTTTAAATTTGAATTCCTCACATACAACATTCTATATTGCGAATTCCTGTGATTAAAAAAAGATCACCATCTTCATCTTACAACTTGCATAGTTCATCTTGTTGGAAAAATATAGAAGAATCTTCAAGTTCCCTTCCATGCAAGATCCTCCAATGTTTATTTGACAACTACTCAAATAAACAAGTCCATTAAATAACACTTATCAATCATAGGATGATAAATAAACCAAACAATCGCAAGTGGCATAAGGATTTAATATGAAACCATTCGAAGTAAAAAACCTCTCGGGTTTAGCCAAACCTGAGTCTTTCCGACTTGAACTTTTAACCCAATTGATCCTCAATCTTTCCACTAGACTAAATTTCTTATGCATGCAAACTAACCATATTATAATGAGTTGATGACACAATTTGAGAGTACGAAAGTACAACTCCTTTAACATTAAAACTAAACAAAATATGCATGTAAAACACAATGCTATAATTAATGATCTTACATACTAGGAGTACATATCAAAGACAAACGTTGATAGAATTTTAAGCGTGTAACACAAAGTGAAAAGTAATTCTATAATTATCTCAAAAGGTTCGAATGACGAATCGAGATACTACGGTAAATTCTTCATTTGGTCAGTGTATTATGTAATATGAGATCCTATTTATAAACTAGCAAGGGCTAAGTAACGTTAGAGAAAACTAAGAATGATTAGGTTTCAAACCAGATTAGCTAGAAAGTAATAGTGCAAAGCAGAAAGGAATAGTTCACTTATAATAGAAGAAGTCAAAAGAAAATAAAGTAGTTGACTAAATCATAAGGTTATTTGATTGAAGGTGTTTTTTTCCAAAACTTCCAAGTCCAATGCTTAGATTTTTAACCGTTGAAGACCAAAATTGACTGACTATCCAAAATGAATAATTAACTGAAAAGAACGTTAGTCGATTGAAGAAAAATGATAGTTGACTGAAAATACAGAGTCCAGTTACTAGAAAGTGGATTTAGTTGATTTGAATAACCAGTTAGTCCAGAATCAAAGTCATTGTCATTTGCATGCATAAGATGCGAATCTTGATGTTATATTCCAGATAGTAAGATCTATTTGATCATCTAAGATTTCAAAAAAAGTTTACACCGATACAGGAGACAAACAGGCAACAAGCTGCACCGCTAGTTCTTTTTTAAATTGTAAAGCCAATCTTCCTAAACACTACATATATAAACTTAGGAAATATCGCATTACTGTTCATCACTTTTTGGATCCTCTTTAAAAGCTCAACAGCTTTCGATGCTAAGAAAGCAGAAGAATCAAAACCGAAAGGGATGAAGGCATGTTGATTCTCCGTGCATACTTTCTCATTCTTCACCACTTTTACTGAAGAAGCTTTAAGGGCAACATTCCCTACTGTAAAGGTCCCACTCTTCAAGCCCATCAGCGGGAGAAACTCCTGTCAAATCTACACAAGCATGTTTCCCTACGATCCACCCAAAAATCAAAATATCAGCAGGTCTAAGTGTGGATCTTCCCTCTTGTGGATTAGTTAAAAAGTTCACTGGCACCTCTTTCTTAGCAACAATACCTGCACGTCTGAGTACATATAAATAAAACGTTTCTAACAAGATTGTGTATGTACTTAAAACCCAGAAGCTCCCTCCAATGAATTGCATGATCACCAAAATTGTCTAAGCATGCCTTGCGACAGACTGGACATATCTCATCAGCTGGAAATAACGGAATCATGAGATGATATCTGAGGGTACTGTGGTACTCCATCGATGATATGAGAAGTCCAAGTCCATCAATAGGAAAAGTAAGGAGAAAATCTTGAGCATGATCAACTTGAAGACACCGAAAAACTAGTAGAGTAAGATGCACAACAATTCCATAGCTTTCAGCTGCGGCATATCATTCAATCCAACTATATCCTTCAAGAATTTACAAAAACCTAGTAATGTAGTAGGGAACATCGTAAACACGTAATAGGAATGGTTGACATGGTCGTTCATCATATCATATATCCTAACATGCAACGATAGTAGGACATCATAGTTTTTAACATGGGGATTATTCTGTCTTCGTCGACTCGACCTCCTCCTCCATCAAAACTTGTAAGTAATGTGGATTCAATAATATGAGGTTCTTTCGGATGGCACACATGTCACCCATCATCAATTCTACTACCTCCACCAGAGAAAATGCCCTTATAATAAAAACTAGGGAGCAAACCCGCGTTTCACGACGGGATTAGACGACACTAGAGAAATTTACTATAAAGTTTAATGGTAAATAAATTTAATAATGCAATTAGTAAGAATGCATGTTATAGATGTTGATTTTTGAAATAGAACTGTATTGAACTCATGTGTATAGCTTAAATAAATTTTTGGGAAGCAAATAATGGGTGCAAGAAAGTGTGAATATGCACCAAGTCAAAAAATAAGCTATAAATTTACATAGGAATTGTCTGAGAGGAAAATAATAAAACAACATAAAGTAACTAAAAATAATAATTTTTTAAGAAAAAAATCATATAACTTGTATATTTATAAACTGTTATGTTAAAATATTTATATATTTGATTAAAAATTTTAAATAGATTTTACTAAAAATAATAAATTAAATTGTTATTTGTATTTGTACTTTTATTGAAATTATTATGATAAAAATATTCATCCCCTTTTTCTGTTAATATATTTTATATATTCAATATTAGGTATAATGAAGTCATTAATTATACAGTCATTTATCGATTTATGATTGTCAAAATATACTTTAGTAATCCATAGACGTCTAAAATGTATAAGAAATAATGTGAAAAGAATTAAAATCATTCGATTAATAGATATAATTAAAATAAAATCTAATATTTATATGTCACCCTAATTTCAAGAAGATGAGAAAAAATAAGTTATGTATGTATTACATTTCAAAAAAAATTTACTGTTATATAATTTGAGATTCTTTTTAAATTTTTTTATCAACAAACTATTGATATAAGTACAATTCTATCATTATCATATTCATAAGTTATTTTTTATTTATTGAATTATTTGTATACATAATAACTTCAATAACAATTTGAATTTATTTTCAGATTATATTTTATTGATTTATTATAAAATTTATATCCCCAAATTTATTTGTTTAATTTTTTTAATTAGTATTGTATTTCACAATTAAGTTTATTTTAAATTATTTTTTAATTAGTATCATATTTCACAATTTTACATCACATATAAGTATAATTCAATTTTATTACAATAATAGAATATCTACATAGGTTTTCCCATATTGATTACAAAATTTGAATTTGAATAAATTACCAAGTTTGGAAAAATTATAACTTTGAAATAATGGAGAGAGAAAGAGAGGAGAATGGGTAAAAAAAGATAAAAAATGACATATTTATTTTAGTACATAGTAAAATATCTACATTAGATTTTACCTCTAATGATATAAAATTTGAATTTGAATAAATTACTGAGTTTGAAAAAAATAGTAGCTCTGAAATAATAGAGAGAGGGAGAGGAGAGAGTTGGCAAAAAAGAGATAAAAAATGACGTATATTTTCTTAATATGACAATATTTATTTCTATAAATCTTATTTTTTTACTAAAAATTAAATTAAGCTTTTAGTTTACTTTTATTTATATAATACATTTTAAATACGTTATAAGAACAAATTCATATAACTTGTATCTTTACAAACTATTATGTTAACATATTTATATATTTTATTAAGAATTTTAAATAGATTGTATTTAAAAATTAATGGATTAAATTGTTATTTGAATTTATACTTTTATTGAAATCATTATGATAAAAATATTCATTATTTTTTTGATATATTTCATATATTCAATATTAATTTTAATTAAGTTATTATTTATACCTTAATTAATTGATCTATGATTTTCAAAATATACTTTAGTAATATATAGACATATAAAATGTATAAGAAATAATGTGAAAAGATTTCAAATCCATTCGATCGATGGATATAACTAAAATGAAATCTAATATTTATATGCCACTCTAATTTAAAAAAGATAAGTAAAATTAAGTTATGTATGTAGCATATTTCAAAAAATTACTATTATATATATTTAGATTATTTTATAAAGTATTTTAATAAACTATTGATATAAGTATAATTCTATCGTTACCATATTCATAAGCTAATTTTTATTTTTAATATTTATTAAATTATTTGTATTGCATAATAATTTAAGCATCAATCTGAATATATTTTCAAATTATATTTTTATTAATTTATTATAAGATTTATATACAAATTTAAGTTTGTTTTAAATTATTTTTTAATTGATATTGTATTTCATAATTAAGTTTTTTAAAATTATTTTAAATTAGTATTGTATTTCAAAATTTTAATTCATATATAAATATAATTTAGCTTTAGTACAATAAGAAAATATCTACATAGGTTTATACCCACATTGATTATAAAATTTGAATTTGAATAAATTACTAAATTTGGAAAAGAATTGTAACTTCATATGAGATTTAAAAATCTTAATTTAATAAATATAACATATGTGTATCTATAAATATTAATATAATAAATATAAAGAAAAATACGATATTTATAATTTTAAATTCAAGGAATACATATGAGGAGAGAGAGAAAAAGGAGAGAGAGAGAGGGAAAGGGAGAGATGGATGAGAGAGAGTGAGTGGAGAGAGAGAAAAAGAGTGAGAGAGTGAGTGGAGTGAGAGAGAAAGTGGGAGAGAGTGGGAACGTTTGAGAGATATAGAGAGAGAGAGAGGAAAGAGGGTAGTGGAATGGGAGAAAGAATGGGGCATTGTCATATGTTAGGCTATTACATGGATGAGGGGAAAATTCACAATTAGTGTGGGTTATAGATTTTATAAACTTCTACTTATTTTGTGATAATAAAAGGGAACAAAGTATCTTTTATAATTTTAAATTATTTTGACTAATAGCGAATTAATATGTCGAATGTTTATATTCATATTCGACACATAAATGTAAGTTAAATCTCGTGTAAGTAAAAAAAATACAGTTCGACTAATAAAACTTTAGCATATGAATAATAATTATCATAAATTATTTATTCACAAAAAATAGATCAATAAAGTTTAAATCATAAAAAACTCGTGAGATATAATCCGTTAAACCATGTGAAGAATAAGTCAAATATGTATAAGTATATTACATTTTAAAATTACTTGTTATTTATGATTTAAGTTATTTTCAAAATACATTATTATCATAATACTAAAACTTTAAAATTATATCACCATTCCTGTTTATTATTCTAAAAGTACATAGTTCTTGATTTTTTTATTGTATTAAATATTAGATTATATATACTATGTAGTATATATATACTGATTCAAAATTAGTTTATTATGCAGGATTTATTTGATATAAAGAATCTATTATTAAAAAATTATTATATATGAATGATACCAAAAGTAATTTTAAAAAATGCAATTATTTTCCAAAGTAATAGACTTAAAATTAAAATAACAGTTTTATAAATATTCAAATTTTATAAAGATTGTAAATAATATATACTTTTATCTTTATACTATGTAATATATATACTGATTCAAAATTAGTTTATTCTACATGATTCATTTGATATAAAGAATCTATTATTAAAAAATTATTATATATGAATGATATCAAAAGTAATTTTAAAAAATTACAATTATTTTCCAAAGTAACAGATTTAAAATTAAAATAATAGTTTTATAAAATTATAATATATTTATAAAGAATGTAAAAAATATATATTTTTATCTTTATTTAATTAATAAATCAATATATTTTTAAATTTAGAAAGAGGAAATGAGAGTTATAAAATGTGATTTATTGGTGTGAGAGTAAAAGGGTGGAGAGAGAATGAGGAGAGAGAGAGAAAGGGGGAAGAGAGAAAATTACGAAGAGAGGGGGGGGGGAGAAATCTAGCGTGGAGAGAGGGGGAAGGGAGATATATCGTTTGAGGGAGAGAGAGAGAAATGGGGGAGTATAGAGGGAGAAAGAGAGAGATAGGGGAGAAAGTGGAGAAGAAAGAGAGGGGGGGAGAGAGAGTGGTGGATAGAGTTAAACTCATTGGGGGGAGAGACTCGAGAGAGAGAGAGAGAGGCACAAGAGAGAGAGAGAGAGAGAGAGAGGCACAAGAGAGATATCGAGTGGGGAGTCGACATTAAGTGGGAAGTGAGGGAAGAGAGAATAGAATGCCATGTGGCATGTAGAGATATCAGGTGGGGAGCCGGCATTAAGTGGGAAGTGAGAGAAGAGAGAATAGAATGCCACGTGGCATGTAGATAGGAAGAAACTCACTAATAGTAATAATAATAGATTTTGGAGGATATCAATGCATAACATATGGTAAATGAGATAAAATCGCAAAAAAATTGATTAATAAAGTGAAATTAGCGAACTATTATACTTCCCATTGAAAAGATACAATTATGAATGGAAAGTATATAACATTCAAGCCTACAATAGCATGAGTAGGGTAACCAAGAAAAGAAACTTCATATTTACTACATTCTTGGCAGGGACTAGATATTACAAAGAGGTTCATCTCAATGGGAACACAATGGGAGACCTATTGTATGTGACAATACAACCTTTTCTTACACAGTCGACTAGTATGTAGAGTATATCCAACTAAAGTTTAACTTAAATTCAAGCATACCTCTTGTAGCCAGTAATATTGATAAATCTCTACCTCTTGCGAAAGCATATTTTGACCAAGAACAATGCGAGAAAAGTGCCTCCTACGTGTTCTTGAGAGGGATTTGGAATGGGAGGGAACATGTGTAACACTCATACCCCCAAAGATATTTCCACATCTAAAACTCACAAAGTGTGAGAGTGGGTTATAAGTGGTGGAGATTACTACTTGACAACTAGGGCTTAAGCATTTTGGGTGGTTGTCAACGAGTCTATTTGGGTTCGAGCCCAACAAGTTGTCAGGGTCAGTTTTCCTCGATAACGGATGGGGGACCTAAGTCCGGGACGTTACAAATGGTATAAGAGTCAATTTCCCTCTGATAGTGGAAAGGGCTACCCGAGAGGTGGAGCCAACCCTACAAAGAGATATGAGGAAGTGGCTACCCAGAGTGTGCAACGGCCACTGTCACTGGGAATAAGTGATGTGCCTCGCAATGAGGACATTGCGAATAGAAGTGGTGGAGGTTGTAACACCCATACCCCCAAAGATAGTCCCACATCTAAAACGCACAAAGTGTGAGAGTGAGTTATAAGTGGTGGGGATTACTACTTGACAACTTGGGCTTAAGCATTTTGGGTAGTTGTTAACGGGTCCATTCGGGTTCGAGCCCAACAAGTTGTCAGGGTCACTTTTTCTCGATAACGGACCAGAGACCTAAGCCTGGGACGTTACAACATGTGCTATGATGGAGAAGAGAAAGACGATGAAGCTGGCAAAAGGGCAGTGATGGAAGGACAATGATGGATGTGATGGCGAAGAATGCTTGTCGTGAAGAAGGTGATGAAGGCAAGATAGAGGAAAAGCGATTGTGCAGTGGGAGACAATGTGAGGGAACATGCGATCATGTGATGAGAGAAGGGATAGGAAGAGGCAAGTGCGAGGGTGAGGGTGCAGTAGTGCGTGTGATCTCCATTGTTGAGGGATATGTGGCCAACCCATATCCCTCATCGAAGACGGGAGTGCGAGCCTTGAGTGGGATGCCCCATGAGGCAGCTAGGAGGGAGGAGGATGAGCGTCAGGGTGAGGCAGATATTGATGTTAAGGAGGGAGGGTGAGATCACAATGGTGAGAGGCGACGACGATGGGAAGGGAGGAGGAGGAATAGTTAGACATCTACAATGGGGATGGGAAGTGAGGTTTGGTTTTTGTTTTGGGAGGAAGTGTTGGGATACGATACGGTATAGTTTTCATTTTGATACCAATTGTTAGGATACGAACCACCATACAGATACAAATGCACAATCGATCACCACAGAAGCATGTGAAGAAAAGAACAACCAGATATAACAGTTATGGACCACCTCTCGTGACCTCTGGAGAAGAAAAATCATTAAAAGAAGAACGAGTACAACTCTCTCCATTCCCTCACTCTCTTCCTCTCTTCTTTGTCTCTCTCTCTCTCTCCCCTTCTCCAGGGGTTACATTGTTCTTGTGGTGGTGTTGAGGCAATGCCTCCACCTTCTATATATATAGCCCAGTTCAATTCCATAGTACAACTCGACTACTACTAGGATTAGGAGTCCTACCCCATTGGGATTCCTAATCCTAACAAAACTCTAATCCTAACAATATTCTCGTTGAGTTGAATTCCATCACGATCCCTTCTTCGTCTTGGGTCTGTAATGGATCATTCTTGTCATTTGCAAGTCTCGTTAGAAGGAACTCACCACCTCTGAGTGATGCACCCGTCGCTGGGTACCCGCAACATGCCACCTGACATGATCTCCTTTTAGTCACGCTAGCAGTATTCTTCGACGCTTCAGATTGATTTATCCAAGAGACCACTACAACATGTCTTTTGAGGACTGCGCATTTGCTGCATCGCGTCATCTTGTCGATGTCGAACATCACTCTGATCCGTCGCATCGTGTCCCTTCAACAATGCTGAATCCGACTCTGATACCGATTGTTGGGAACATGAGCCGATATCGTCTTCGCTTGGATACTGATTTTTTGGGGATAAGAAACATCTTATACGATCTCATGCCAACCACTGCTAGTAGTATTCCTCGACACCTCAGGTCAATTTATCCAAGAGACCACCATATCACGACTTCTGAGGATTACACATCTACTATGTCACGTTATCTTGTCACATCAAACCTCGTTCTGATCCGTCGCATCGTGTCCCTTCAACAATGCTGAATCCGACTCTGATAATGGTTGTTGGGAACATGAGCCGATATCATCTCCGCTTGGATACTGATTTTTGGGGATAAGGAGCACCTTATACGATCTCATGCCAACCGCTGCTAGTAGTATTCCTCGACGACTCAGGTCAATTTATCCAAGAGAACCACCATATCACGACTTCTGAGGATTACACATCTACTATGTCACGTTATCTTGTCACGTCAAACCTCGTTCTGATCCGTCGCATCGTGTTCCTTCAACAATGCTGAATCTGACTCTGATATCGATTGTTGGGAACATGACCCGTCGGTGTCGCCTTTGCATCGTCGAACCAAACTCTGATACCAGTTGTTAGGAACGAAGCAGTACCAACTTTGTTCCGATACCCATTGATGGGACACGATCCGCCCGTATCATCTACTCTCAGATATCAGTTAGGGATACAGACCACCGTATACAGATACAAATGTAGATGCATAATCGACCAATATCATGGAAGCATGTGAAGAAATAAACAACGAGATATAACCGTGATTGGCCCCCCTTGCGATCATCAGAGAAGAAAAATCATTAAAAGAAGAACGAGTGCAACTCTCTCCCTTACCTCGCTCTCTTCCTCTCTCTTCTCTCTCTCTCTCTTCGTCTCTAGGGGTTACATTTTTCTTGTGATGTTGTTGAGGCGATGACTTCACCCTCTCTATATATAGCCCAGTTACAACTTCATAGTCCTATTTCTAATAGGACTATAAATATAATACAACTCAACTACTATTAGGATTAGGAGTCCTAACCCATTGGGATTCATAATCCTAATATGACTCTAATCCTAGCAGAAATAGAGTTCCATGTTCTGTTGAATATTTCCCTAAAAAATGCATCAAGCCTTGGTCGCTTTGTGGTCGAAATACACTTGCGGCTGCTAGTATGACCACAATTCATATTTATGTTGCTTTAGTATGCGACTATTAGTGATGGTTCTATAGTCACATATTCCACTACAAGTCTACAAGTAGCTGCCATACTATTATGGCAAAATACATTTTTTTCTTGTAAAACAGATCAGGGTTGCGAGTACTTCTACTCTCATTAGATAGGAACCCTTGGTAAGATCATGATCTTTCTCTACTCATTAGATAGTATCACTACTCATGCCCATAGTTGGGCTTGGTGGTATAGCACATCTTAGTTCAGGGAATCAGAACTCTTACCGGGATCGGATAGTTAAAACTGTCAAAATTTAATGAGACGGAGTTTTAGATCCTTAAATAAATCCAGATTAACATACCTAATAATGACCACATGAAGCGCACATGCGAAAGAGAGAGAGATCTGGCGTTACATTCTGAAACAAGAACAGATGGATCGATAAGGCATATATATATTTTTACAGAGAGAAAGGCAGCGGATTTGGCCCTCTCTCCGATGGATGGCGATCACCTGCAGCCTCTGCACCGCAAGAAGCCGCCGTGGGTCGCCACCGTGGTGGCGCAAGCCGCCATCTGCCTCGCCCTCTACGCCACCCTCAACCTTGCCTCCACCGGCAGCGGCGGCAGAGGTCCTCGCGATCTCTACTTCCTGAGCGTCCGGGGAGGCTTGAGGTCCCCGGAAGAGCAGACCCGTCTCCTCCGGAAGGTACCACCTTTCTTGGTTTTCTCATTTATGTGTTCTTGTTGGGTATCCACTAGGTGTTCGACGTTTTTCTTGAGTGGTCTCCTTGAGCCGATCTTGGGTTTGTGGGTGATGGTGAAGATGGACGGTCTGGCTACAGCTTACAGGATCGAGTTCGTGGTGAATCTCAGCGAGTTTGGGGAGAAAGATCCGCTCTTGGGGAACGTAAGGTTCTCTTCTTTGTGTTTTTTTTTTCTGTGGAAAGGCAACTTTATGCTTAGGTTTTGTTAGTGGAATGTTGGTATCTGTAAAGTTGGGATATTTTTTTGATGACAGGCAACTCTCTACTTTCCGTCACTGAAGATGCCTTGGTAATCTATCTTCAAAGGGGGAACTTGTATGCCTTTATTTTGGTGGCGGGCCCACATTGTTTTACCATTGTGTGATGTTTGACTTGCTCAAATTTTGTGAACCATTAGGTATAACACTGGAGTTTCGAGAGGATCGGATGTGGCTTACTTCAAGGATCAAATCACATTTCGTCGAGGCTACTCCTTGGATATCATTGGTGTTGATACTGGGTTATGGCAGGTGCAAAGGACTTGACTCCTGCCTGCTTTGGTTGATGTACTTGTCAAGTAATCTTGTAGAATGATCATATTTTAGTTCTAAAAAGTACCTCTTAAATCGAAGTTTTTCATTCAATATGATTTCAGGGTGATATTTACTGATGAATTTTCCTATTACCTAGAATTGCTTTGTAATGTTTCATTTCGCTGGTCTACTTACAACCATTATCGTACAACAAACCTTGTAACATTCAATTTGTGAACACATACATGCACGCACACACACACACACGGAGGCACAAACGCACCTCCGTAAACATAAACAATATGAAAAATGAAGAAAGTGCACTAGTAGAAAAGAGGTTACCTTTTAGATAACATTGTGTCAGTAGGGACTTTGGGGCTTGCGGGTATCCAGGCACCCGGAAAACCTTTATAATTCTTTTGATTATCGGTAGTAAGAGGATATGACTTTTCTAGTGCCCTCATATCTTTAACCCGCGAAAGTCATCTTTTTGAGACTAATTAAATCACGCACCCCCCACGCACGTACGCACACCCACCCACGCATGCACGCACCCACACACCCACCCACCCACGCACGTGTATGATAATCTTATTCTTCATTTTGGCTACAGAAGAAGTGTGTAATGTTCATGTTGATAGTTTAACCTGTAACCCTACCCCTAGGGTACCCTATTTAAGTAACCTAGGGTTCTATTCAGAGATAGAAAAATTACATTCTTATTACTCAACTTGGTATTAGAGCAGGTTTCTCATCTCCCCATCCAACCCCACCACACCCGATGCCCGCAGCTCGTCTGCCGCCCTCCCTTCTCCAGCTCTGTGTGCCACCCTTCCTCCCCAGCCAGTGCGCCACCCTTCCTTCTCTATTTCTCCAGCCCCGTGCGCCACCCTCCCTCCCTAGCCCGTGCACTGCCCTCCCTCCCCAGCCATTGTGCCACCCTCGCTCTTGCTCCCCCTTCTACAACCTGTGCATCGCAAACCGCCCCCCACAAGTACCCCATCTCGAACGCCCCTCACCAGCCTGACGCCTCTTCTCCCACATCTCCGATGCACGACGCCCCTCTCTAGTGCCACCCCTCTCCAGGGGCGCTCATCTTCAGCGCCGACACTGCCACTCTACAACACCCCTCCCCATCTTAATTTGCATCTGCTCAGGTCAACTTCGTGTTCTTGTGCATAGTTCTCCACCAAATAAATCGCCCACTGCCACCATCTAGCCTCTACTCGGTTCGTCAACAGATCATGGGTGTTGGTATGATCTAAGAGGTTTTCTTAGTGTTATCATAGTTTCTCTGCAACATGCTTGATTCCTAGTTCGAGATGTCACAGTCAGAAATCACATCTTAGGGATATGACGGAGGGAGTACCCGACTACCCTTATTCGGCTTGTTTCCTAAGTTGGATGAGACCGACTATCCCAAGTGGTCTCGTATGTTCCTCATGATGGTTCGAGGATATGACAAGGAGCACATTCTATTAGAGTTAGAGCCTGCTGCGAAGATGAGGAAACTCACCATATGAGTAAAGGATGACTAGATGGCCAGCTCTTGGATAATGATCAGTGTCATTGACAGGATTGCTGATGAACTGGTATACTATAACACCGCTCATGAAATGTGGACGTCTATCCAAGCCACATATGGGCAGGAGAAGAACTCAAGTAGGATGTATCAGACCTATTTCGACATGCTGAATATGAAGCAAGCTGGATGATCCCTTTTCGAATACTTCTCTATCCTCAAATCATTACTTGAACGATACAATGTGTACATTCTTGGATGTAGCTGCCCAAACAGAAGGAACACCGTCAACAAATGGCTTGTCTGGTGTTTTTAGTAGGACTCGATTTTGCCTATGCCGTTGCTCGTGATCAGATGGTCACTGTCGTTCTCCCTACCATTGAGGAGGTTTACAATACCTTAAGTCGCATGGTTATCCCTCACATAGGCATATAGACAGACGCTCATACGTTACTGCACTTTTTGCCCCATCAGGACGAGAAGCCTGCGGATCATTTAGGAGTCGTGGTCGAGGTCGCTTCAGTACTGGTTGGAGCCGAGGCACAATTCAGTGCACACTATTGTCACAGGTTAGGTCATGTTGAGGCTGTCTACTACAACAAACAAGGACATCATGCTCCTATGGCTAGGACTGTTACCATTGAGGGAGATGCACCCACGGTTGAAGTTCTCAGACAATACTTTGACGATCTGATGCAATACATGAATAGGCTTCGCTCGGGAGGTTCTATGCCTTCGAATCTGAGTGATTCTCCACAAACAACAACCATCGCTCACACATGTATCTTTATTGGTTCTGCAAATAATTTTGTGAAGTCGGAATGGTTGATTGATATAGGCGCCTCTACTCATCTGTGTGGAGAACAAACTTTACTACATCATATGCAAAAAGTCCCACCTGGACGAACAGTACAAGTTGCAAATGGTCGTTTTCCCCTATCAAGGGACGAGGGGATGCACATCTCATCCCTTACATTCGGCTCAATAATGTTCTTTTTGTGCCTGAGTTTCCCATTAGTCTTCTCTCTGTTAGCCAGATTTGCAAGGAGTTGAACTGCAGAGCTATTTTTGACGTCGTTTCATGTGTTTTTTCCGGACATACCGACTAAGAGGATGGTTGGTGCAGGCCGTGAGGAAGGGGGTGTCTATCATCTATTACAGTAGTCTGGGACTGTTGCATATTATGGAATTCCTTTTTGTGCTCCTTCTGGTATCCTCTGACATCAACGATTGGATCACCCATCCATTCACACGCTTCGCCGTGTTCTTCCTCAGCTTCCACCCACTATCAGCCTAGAGTGTGAGACCTGCCAACTGAGAAACACCATAGGAGTTCCTTCCCATCTTCTGGTACCATCCATACCGGGAGTCTTTTTGAGTTGATTTACCTTGATGTTTGGGGGCCCAGTCGATATCCTGAACGTCTAGGAAATAAATACCATTTAGTTCTTTTTTTTGAGGTCCAAAAGAGGGGGATACACTCAGTGGTGTTTGCCCCAATTAATTAAAAATTAACAAAGTAAACATGAGGTTTACAAGGTACCGCAAGAGTTATCACACAGGAAGCTATACCAACACCCAATCATCGATTAAACGTGTACAGTGTAAAACGGCGTTCTCTTTGTAAAAGCGCTGTCCCGAGAAAATAGCTTCATTTCTGCCCTGCCAAATCGCCCACAAGCTTGCCAGGGGTCGTAGTAGCACCCTTCGCTCCCTATCTTTGTTCTCCACCAACGAGCCACAAAAGGACGCCAAATCAGAGGTGCACACCCAATCTTCAGCCGCCTCCTCCCAAACCCCCATGACCTTCGGACACGCGAAGAAGAGATGTTCCATGGATTCCACTGCACTGTTGCACAAAACTTACCTATCAGAGATATTTCTAAGCAACCTCGCGCAACGATCCCTCGTCATCAACCTCTGCCTACGAAATAACCATAGGAAGAAACCCACCTTTTCAGGGAGCCTCAGCCCCCAAAAAAACCGCAATCACGCACAACCACCTCCGATCGCGAAGGCGGGGGTCTACAAATCACCCCATACGCCTTCCTAGCCGAGAGCGGGCCCCCCGCCAGGCCTAATGATCCCTCCCGCCCGGCGGACGACCAACCTCCCTGATGTCGTCCAAAAGATTGAGAAAATCTTCGAGCCTTTGATCGGAGAAATTAGCACGGAAAGGCGGGGACCAACCACCCTCCGACCAGCAGGAGGCGATGCAAGCATTTCTATCGGCTGCCAAAGCGAACAGGCAAGGGAACCGTGCACACAGAGCCCCCCCATCCAATCATCCGTCCAAAACCTGAAAGTTAGACCATCACCAAGCACCGGAACGAAGAGTGAAAAAAATCTTGAGAAAACCTCCTGCACCCCTCTCCAGAAAGGCGTTTGAGCCCCCACCCGATCAAGCGTTGACAGAAGCGCCTCGCTAACACCATGAATCTTCCGCAAGACCTCGCTACACAAATCTTCACCAGGGCCCCAAATTCTACTGGCCCACTTATGAAGGAAGGCCTCATTAACATGCTCCAACCTCTGTACGCCCAATCCCCCATCGCTCTTCGGTCTTGTTAACTCATCCCAATCCACCGAGTGAATCCCCCCGATGCTTCCCCACTCTTGCCCCATAAAAACCTCCGCATGAGCTTCTCGAGACGATTGCGAATCCCCACCGGCATCCGACGGTTAGACAAGAAATACACCGGGATAGAGGAAAGCACCGCCTTGAGGAGGACGAGGCGTCCCCCTTTCGAAGGAATGGCGGACCTCCACCCGGCCAACCTCTTCTCCACCTTCTCAACAACCTTGAGCCAGTCCCTCAGTCTAGCTCTGCTCGAAACCAGCAGCATCCCCAGATACTCAATAGGCAGGGAGATAGGCTGCGAACCCAAGACCAAACCGCATACGGCCGCCTCCTTCGATGAGAGACCAAAAGGGACCACCTTCGACTTGACAACATTTTGTAAAGACCCGACAGCTCGCTGAATAAGTCAAGCGTCGCAGACATGGCCGAAACCTCCGCAAGGCCCCCCTCAATGAAAAAGATGCTGTCATCGGCATATTGAAGCAAAGGTACGACCATCCCACCACTTGAGAACCCCGCCGAAAGCCCGCACTCCACAACACGGCAAGCCATCCGAGCAAGGACATCCGCGGCAACGACAAAAAGAAGGGGGGCAAGGGGGCAGCCATGCCGGATCCCCCTTCTCGGCTGGAAAAACCCCCCCTCCGGGCGACCATTAACCATGATCGAGAACGAGGCCGTGGTTACACACCGACGCATCCAAGAGATCCAGACCTCCGGGAACCCTCTCCTCCGCATACCGACCAAATGAATCTCCATTCAAGGCAATCATACGCCTTCGCGAAGTCAACTCTCCACAGCACACCACGTCTTCCTTCCTTCACCCAATCCGCAACCATCTCCGAAGCAAGAGTAAGGCAATCCACAATATGTCTTCCCTGAATAAAAGCTGATTACAACGGGGAAATGATGGAATCAAGGACCCGAGCAAGCCTTAAAGCAAACACCTTTGCCACAATCAGATATAGCGCATTGGAAATAGCAATGGGGCGGTATTCATCAATTCGCTCGGCCGAGGGGGACTTCGGAAGCAGCACAATGACAGCCCTATTAATCCGATCAAAGCCCGCATTGCCATCACAGAACTCGGCGATAGCCTCCAACACCTCCTCGCCAACCAAGTCCCAAAAGTCCTTGTAGAAAGCCATCGGAAAGCTGTCAGAGCCCGGAGACCCATCCGTGTTTAGATCCCACACAGCCGCTTTCACCTCCTCCAACGACACCGCCTGCGTCCATGGAAGGCCGTATCCCGATATATCGGCGATATATCGCCGATATATCGATATCGACATGGGACCGATATCGAAATCGATATATCGATATATCCGATTTCAGGCATTTTCTTCAGAAAGATTCCTAGATATAGCGATATATCGGCGATGTATCGATATCGACATGATATCGAAACGATATCGATATCGATATGTCCTTCCATGCCTGCGTCAGACCCTCACACAACGAGGGCGAGAGTGGTGAAGCTCCAATCCCCGTCCACCTCCAAACCCTCGGGATGCATCTCATCGAGAACTCCCTGAAATGAGCTGCGATCGCTCTCCCCATCGGCTCGTCTCCCTCCACACGAACATCATTTATCGTGATTGAGCGCAAAGTGTTAGAGCGCCGCCTTCCGCTATCAATTCGATGGAAAAACACTGTATTGGCATCCCCCTCCTTCAGCCAAGACACCCTCGATCTCTGACGCCACTCTGTTACCCGCTTTAAATCCTCCGCCGCGATCTTCTTCTGCGCGAGCGAGCGCGCAACCAACTCTTCCGGCTGAAGCTCCCTATCATTCTTTAACGCATCAAGGCTACTGACCACCCCCTCCGCCTCCGTCCTGGCGGCAATCCTCGCCGCCCTAGACTCCCTCTTGAAAGAAGACAACCTCTTGCGCAAAGAAACGAGCTTGTGAGCAAACCTTGACACCGCCGAGCCCTCCACCTGTGTTTGGGACCAATGAGCAGTCACCAACTCCCTGAAGTTGTCTTCCAGTATCCAGCATTTCTCATACCTGAAAAATCCCCTCGACACTGATGCATCACTAGAATCCTACAAAATAGGATTGTGATCAGATATGCTCCTTGGCCTGGCAGACACATTGCAAAGAGGGAAACCTTCCAGAAGCTCCAAAGACGCCATGAATCTGTCAATACGGGAGCGGGAATTCGAATTCCTCCAAGTGTACGTGATATCCCCCGCTCCCAAATCCTCAAGAGCCAAAGAGTCCACGACCTCCGGGAAGTCCAACGAGCCCGGTTCTTGACCCCCCCTGGACCGTGGTCTATCCGACGAACGAAGGGTAACATTGAAGTCGCCCCCAACTAACCATGGGACCTCCGCGAACAGCCGACCTGCCTCCCGCAGATCCTCCCAAAGCTCCTTTCTTTTAACACAACAGTAAGGCCCGTATATACAAGAAAAAGCAACCGGCAAAGAAGAGTCCACACGTACCAAAAGAACGGAGATTACATGCCTCCCTCTGAGGACCGAGCCGAACGTGAAAGCCGCAGACCTCCATGCGATCAGTAAACCGCCCGCCGCACCCACCGCATCGAGAGTCTTGACCTCATCCACTCCCCCCACACCAAACGACGTCCAAAGAACATCATCCACCCCTTGAAGCTTCGTTTCCTGCAACATGACTACATCACACACCCATTCTGTGAACCTTGACCCCATAGTTCTCCTCTTGTCCGCCTCCCCCAACCCCCGCACATTCCAAGTAAGAACCTTCATAAGGACCCTTCCAGCTGTCCCCCAACGCGGACCACACCAGCGGCCGCCGCAATAGAATCCTTCAGAGACGAGCACAACTGTGGCTCGGGGACCATCGACCGCGCCCTGTTCCTCCTCCTGTACCTTTTAGCAGACCTCTTCTCAGTCAACCCCTCAGCTGCTCCAGCACCTTCCACCTCAGTCAGAGTCACAGAAGGCCAAAATGTAGAAGTGCGAGCGGAGGTGGTGGACGAAAGGCCCTCCAACGCGGGCAAAGCCGAGCTGCTGCGAGTCCACCCCTCTGCATCCGAAGAGGATCAGGAGAAACCATGCCCCACCGAAGTGCCACCCTCGGGCCCAGAAGAGAGAGCCATGCCAACCAACCGGTCGGAGAAGACCACAGAAGAGGAGGAGAAAAGAAACGGAGCAGGGTCCGAGCTCTCCTCCACAACTGACCCGAAAGATAGACAATAGTTAAAACCTGGTATCGCCCGACCCGCAAAAGGATCCGATTGTCAAGCCCGCAAGCCGGGACCCGATGCCCGAGCCCAAAAGCGAAGAGGCACAGTGACCCCAGGAGCCATTCCCGCCACGTCAGCAGACAAACCGTCACTTGAAGAAGCCATGCACAGGACCCGAGAGGAAGATCCGAAAGGACGTGCGAAATCATTCCCGTGGGACAAGTCTAGCGAAGCGTCCCCATGCAAGGCCACCTGTCACCCGGAAGACGAGGCGACGCCGATCACCCTCTGAGCCCTCGGCGAGGCAACCCCAATCCTCCCCTGAACCTCCGACAGAGGCGGCGGGTCTATGATCGTCAACTCCACCCTACACCGGAAGCGCCCGACCTCCAACACCTCGGAAAATACGCGGCCAACCGCACCATCGAGAAAATTCTTATTGCATTCCATCAGGATCCGAGTGACATCATGCTCCGAACCCGACGCCAATCCATCATCGACGACCGTGAGCACCTCTCCCCACCGCCGGAGAGTCCGATTAAGGCAGTGGACCGACTTGGAAAGAAAGCGTACTCCACGTACCTCTGCCACGCACACCTCGACGTTAGAACATGCCCCGTCCGCAAAGCACAAGTCTCTCCAGATCAGATCCTCCATCGCACCATTTCGAAGCAACCGATCCCGTTGAACAGCTGATAGGCCTCGGGCACAACAACGATTAACATCAATAGCGACGACGTCCCCTACAAACTGTGAGCCAAGGAACCCATGCATATGGTTCCTTACCGCGTCCACCGACATGTCCTTTCGTAAGGCGACCCCAATCACTGACTGGTTGTAAACATCCCCCTCATCAACCTTTTCACGTGGACCCGAGGTTAGAGCCGGCCTCTCGTACACGACCACCGGTGAGTCGGAGGTAGTCGCCACCCTTGGGATATTGCCAACGCCGGCAACCGATGCAACACTCGGGGCACCTGCTACCACCTGCGCGAACGACCGCCCTCCCCGGTCGACAAAAGCCCCGCGCGCTGACGACCCGCTACTATTTAGTTCTTATAGATGACTTTTCTCATGTCTCATGGACCTTCGTATTAAAAAATAAGTTCGATGTTTTCTAAATTATTGTTTAGTTTATTAATGAAGTAAAGACTCAATTTGACACTACTATCAAATGTTTACGATCTGATAATACACAAGAGTTTCTTTCTCATGATATGCAATTTTTTCTATCGACCCATGGGATTTTACATCAAACTACTTGTGCCCATACTTCAGAACAGAATGGCGTGGCTGAGCAAAAATATAGACATATTGTAGATATTGCACGCATTTAATTACTTATAAGAGTGGCTCGACTAGAACACAGATAGACTACTTTGCGTTGCGAAGAAGGGATCGGTTGTGTTGCGAAGACTGCAAAGTAATCCCAAGAGAGGGTCTGACCACCCAACATTGCTTGTTAGTCATGGATGTGCAAATAAAAGAGCTAATGAAGAAAGGGAGGGTTTCCAACATCACTAGGACTAGATGGTGGAATCTTCAATTGAAGCAATCAAGCTTTAGGGAGAAGGTTTTATAAGACTTATCTTGGTATTGTAACGGAAGTACTAATGAGATGTGGGAGGCAGTAACATCTTGTATCCGAAGGGTGGCCAACGAGATGCTAGGCGAGTCAAAGAGTGGAACTCCAGGCCAAAAGGAGGCTTGGTGGTGGAGTGGAGGGATGCAAGAGAAGCTCAAAATTAAAAGAGCTTGCTTTAAAGCTATGTCTAAGGATATAACCGATGATACTGTCACAAACTACAAAATAACTAAGAAGGAAGCAAAAAAAGGCGGTAAGCGAAGCTAAGTCAAAAGCTTATGAAGTTTTGTATAAAAATCTTTATTCTAAGGAGGGTTAGAAGGATATATTCATGTTGGCTAAAGCAAGAAAGAAAGACCAAAGATCTTTCTCAAGTGAGATGCATTAAGGATGAGGAAGGTTGCGTGCTTAGTACTCAGAAGGATATAGAAACTAGGTGGAAGCAATACTTCCATAAGCTTTTCATTGGGGAAGGAATTAGAGATATCAATTTGCGAAATCTAGCTAGTAGTGAAAGTTACTTGAATCGTGCAAGCTACAGAAACAAAGGAAGGAAGTAGAGGAGGCTTTGAAGGTTATGAGACATGGAAAATGTGTAGGACCTGATGACATTCCTGTAGAAGTTTGGAGGGTTTTAGGTGAGCGTGGTTTGACTTGGCTTACAAATTTATTCAATGTTATTTGGCGAAGCAAGAAAATACCTGAAGAATGGAGGAGAAGCATCGTGGTGCCTCTTTATAAAAATAAAGGAGACATTCAAAATTGTTCAAATTACAGAGGTATCAAGCTGATGAGTTACACTGTGAATGGGAACGTGTGATCGAAAAAAGATTGAGCCAAATTTTCAAGTAAAAGAAAATCAATTCGGATTCATACCAGGTCGCTCAACTATTTAAACCATCCACTTGCTGATAACAATGAAGATTTACAGAGCTAAAAGGAAGAACCTCCACATGATTTTTATTGATTTTGAAAAGGTTTATGATTATGTCCCACATAAGATATTGTTAAGAATTTTGGAGAAGAGACAAGTACCTATCCTATACATTAATCTCATAAAAGATATGCATGATAGGGCTTCATCTTGTGTAAGGATACAATCTGGGAAGACCGGTTATTTTGACATCAACACTGGTCTGCATCAAGGTTCAACTTTGAGTCCATTCCTTTTTACTTTGATTATGGACGAGTTAACAAGTCACATTCAGGATGAGATACCTTGGTGTATGTTATTCACTGATGATATTGTGGTGATTGATGAGACTAGAGATGGAGTAAATGATAAGCTTGCGGTCTGGGGACATGCTTTGAAGACTAAAGGATTTTGTATAAGTATGGCTAAGACTGAATATATGGAGGGTACTTTTGATGGAAGCAATGGTTAAGGAATCGATATTAAGATTGGTGATGATAACATTCAGAAGAGAGATTCTTTTAGATACTCGGGATCTATTTTGCAACATGTTTAGAATAAATGCAGGTTGGCTAAAGTAGAGAGGAGCCTCTACTGCTCTCTGTGATAAGAAAATTCCTTTGAAAATCAAAGGAAAGTTTTACAAAACAGCTGTGAGACCTGCTATGCTCTAAGGATTTGAATGTTGGCCTGTGAACCATAGACATGTGCAGAGAATGACAGTAGCAGAAATGAAAATGTTAAGGTGGATGCGAACACACACATAAAGATCGGATTCGGAATGATTCCATCAGAATGAAAGTGGGTGTAGCTCTGATCAAAGAAAAGATGCGAGAAAATCGCTTAAGGTGGTTTGGCCATCTGCAAAGGAGGTCAGTTGATGCACCGGTGAGGAGATGTGAGTTTTGGAATGTTGAGCCGAGTAAAAGAGGGCGTGGAAGTAGGGATGAAAACGGATACGGATATATCCGAATATCCGCTTACCGTATTCGAAAAATTACCGGATACGGATATCCGTATTCGAATATTAATCGAACACGGATCGGATATGGATATAAGTTGTAAAAATTTTCCGAATACTGATATGGATATGGTAGTAGCTTGAATATTCGGATTCGGATCCGGATATCCGAATACAATATTTGTTATTATTTTATATATTAGTTAATATAATATAAGCTACAATCTATGCTATTATATTAGTGTTATACACTATATAATACAATATATTAAGGATATTAATAAATTTCTATTTCTTTGGGTATGAGCGCGAACAAAATTTATGAAATCCTATTCCCTTTTTGCTTCCGGTCAAGAATACATGTCATCTCGACACTCCCTTTTGTCATGAAGCAACTTATTTATATTTCATTGCTATTTTTAAATCATATGAACTTTGATAAAAAAAATAAATTCATATTCGTATGTGGTCTTTATTCAATCCGTATTCGGATTCCATGTTTATTGGATCCATATTGGGATTTCACTCTTTATTCGATTGATATTTGGATTAGCTCTTTATTCGATCCGTATTCGGATCCGCTCTTTATTCGATCCTTATTCGGATTCGATAAATATCCGATTCGGATTCGTATTCGTATTTTTACGGATATGGTTTCCATAATGCATATCCGAATCATATCCGTATCCGTATTCGTATTCGATAGAGAGGAAACGAATATGGATATGGAAATAGGCATATCCGATCCATATTCGATTCGTTTTCATCCCTATGTGGAAGGCCCAAGAAGTGTTGGAATGAGACTATACGAAGGGATCTTAGTTTTTTTGGATCTAAACTCGAGAATGACCCAAGATAGATCTGAATGGAGGCAAAAAATCCATGTAGCCGACCGTACTTAAAGTGGGAAAAGGCTTTGTTTTTGTTGTTGTTTATTCTAGACATTGCACGAACTCTGCTCATTGATTATCATGTTCCTTCCACCTACTGGGGTGATGCTGTTCTAACTGCCACTTATCTCATTAATCGTATGCCATCTATCTCCATTGATGGACATGTACCCATTGAGGTTCTCTTTCCAAGGAAGGCCTTGTTTCTTGTTCTACCAAAGGTCTTTGGGTGTGTTTCCTTTGTCCATATCCTTGGTACATGCAAGGACAAACTTGTTGGCAAAGCGATCAAATGTATATTCCTTGGGTATTCTAGGAATCAGAAGGGGTATAGATGCTATGATCCTAAATACAAAAGGCACTAGACAAGTGCAGATGCTACATTCTTTGAGTTCCTTCCCTTCTACTCCAGGTCAGACACACATGTTAGCCCTCCACCACTGTTTACAGCTCCCATTCTTGTTCCTACTCTAGAGATTGCTTTCTACAAGAAGACTACTACTCAGAGCGACACCCCTTCTGAGCCGGCACCATCTCCTCAGGTATGTCGTTCAGCTGAGTCTCTATAGACTAATGACACTGCTTCGTCAATGGATACAATTATATGTACATTTGATAAATCAGGGGATGCTCCAGTAGACATGCTGATAGCCCTACAAAAGGAGACCAGGCAATGTCCATCTCGATACAGTACCAAGCATCCGATATCTGATGTTGTGTCCTTTTCTAGTCTTGGCTCCTCATACAGAAGTTTGTCCAGGCAATCTCCGATATAGTTACCCCTCGTACTCATATAGAGGCACTTCGTGATTCCATATGTCGCTTAGTAATGGAAGAAGAGATGTCTGCTCTAATATCTCGGAACACATGGACGCTAGTTGATACTCTTGACGGCAACAAGATTGTGGGATCCAGATGGGTATTCACCATAAAGTACAATCTTAACGATCCATTCCCGCTACAAGGCCAGGCTTGTGGTAAATGGGTTCACGTAAACTTATGGTGTTGATTTTTTCGACACTTCCTCTCCGATTGCTCGTCTATCTACTGTAAGGATCCTTATGATCGTGGCAATACAGCTTGATTGGCCCCTTGCATCAACTAGATGTGAAGAATGCCTTCCTTTATGGAGACCTTCAGGAGATTATTTACATGCAACAACCTCCCTATTTCGAGGCTCAAGGGGAGTGTCAGAAGGTGTGCCTACTACGTAAGACCATATATGGTCTCAAACAGAGCCCCCGTGCCTGATTTCAGAAACTATCAGAGTTACTAGAGAACTTGGACCTCATCCGATCTTCGACAGACCATTCTTTATTCATATGAAAGAATGAAAAAGGAACTGTGGCTATACTTATATATGTTGATGACATTATCCTCATGGGAGATGACTTTGATGGTATTCTATAAGTGGAGGCGCAACTAGCAAAACAATTTGTAATTAAAGACTTGGGACCACTTTGATACTTCTTGGGAATTGAGATTGCAAGATCCATGTGAGGATTGGTCATGTCTAAACGGAAGTATGCCATCGACCTACTTCATGAAATAGGGATGTTGTTCAAGCCAACACTGATACCCATGGATCTTAAGGGACGCATGCATGAGTCAGGTGATATTGAAGATACTCGTCGATACATGCGCTTAGTGGGTAAGATGTTATACCTTACCATCACTCGGCCAGATATCTCTCTTGCAGTTGAGAAGTGGAGCCAGTTTATGGACTTCCCCACTTCAGCTCACATCGATGCATGCATGATGGTTCTAAGGTACATCAAGTGCTCCCAGGGAGAGATTTACTATTCACCAAAGGCAACAACTTCGGCCTCATGGCCTATTCAGATGCATACTACAGAGGATGCATGATATACATGATAGATAGAAAGTCCACCACGGGTTTCTTCACCTATCTAGCAGGAAATCTAGTAACTTGGAGAAGTAAGAAACAAGCAGTGAGCGTCAAAAAAAAGAAACAAGCAGTGGTTTCCCATTCAAGTGTTGAGAGTGAATACAGAGCTATGGCTCATGCTGCTGCAGAACTAGTATGGATTTGATCCGTACTCACAAATCTTCATATTACTCCTACTAATGTTATGGAGCTCAGATGTGATAACCGCGCAACAATGCACATAGCCAACAACCCCATGTTCCGCGAACACACCAATATGTCGAGGTTAACTGCCATTACACTAGAAATCTGATACAGAGAGGGCTACTTTAAACTTACAACGTACCATCGACAGATCAGACTGCATGTTCACCAAGCCACTTGCTCACACACAGTTTGAAAAGTGTTGTAACAAGCTAAGCATGATTGATATATATGCTCCATCTTAAAGGGGAGTGTTAATAGTTTAACTTGTAACCCTAACCCTAGGGCATCCTATATAAGTAGCCCTAGGGTTCTATTCATAGATAGAAAAATTACATTCTTATTATTCAACTATTCCATCCGTCCTATTATTTTGTTTCATCTCTTATGTAACCTAGCTATTGCTATAGTAGATCTCTATTAGCTTTAGTATGTGACCTTTCAATTTAGTTATGTGAACTCAGTAAAAAGGTTTGTTCTCCTAGTGACAAAATTCAGAATTCACTTGGCAATTTCGGCAAAACTCGCGTACTAATAATGATAGATTGCTCGAAGATTTGCACACCTATCTATATAACTACACTGGAATATATCATGGGATAGATTACTTACAGGACTATCGTTGAGTGTCTAATCAGTTACATATATGGCTAGTTTCGAGAAGCGGTTTTCACACTTGTCCTTATAAATCTTTTATATCTATGTACATTTCAAAAAAAGTCAGTAAACATGTAGTCATGAGTCATGACCAGATATTATGTTGCCATTGACATGTGGGCTAGATATTGGGCCTAATTACATGTATTAGAATTATGGATAAAACATTACAGTTATGTTCCAAAGCATGTTGGATCTTACTATCTCTTTTGTGTCATGACTTTTTAGTTGTTCCTTCAGGCTCTTTTTATGTGATAAAAGTATAAAGTGAACTATTTATTCCTTGAAAACCATCCAGTTTTTAGGAGCCAGGCGGACTTCCTAACACTCCATGATTTTGTATATTCCAAGGATGTCACAGATGCGGATCAAGTGATTGGAAGTAAAAGCAAGCAATATAGTTGGCTAATGAGAACATTGGCTGTAGCTAATGGCACCTGGTAAGCTTAAATATCTTACATTAAACTATGATTATATCAGCGTACTTTCCTGAACAACAAATAATATGCTTAATGGCGGAGAGTTTTGCTCTATACGAGCGGTATCCTTTGAGCAGTCTGCACTCTTCCGTTCAGTTTTTAGCTATTGCATTAAAAATATTTTAGCATTAGTATATTTCTTGAGCCGTCTTTCATATTTCAAGGACACGTTAAATTGTTGGGTTTCCTGGATTTTTGCTTTTTTGGCTTTTTTATCTCTCATAGAATGAGAGATAGTTATGATATTCTTTTCTTGTTAGTCTTATTTAGGACCTTATTAGTTATTACATCAGTTGGTAGCTGTATCTATAATTAAATAAAATTACGCTAGCAAGAGAGTGGGGATTCACATGATAGAAGAAGTTGGGTATTTGTGAATGTTGTGAAGAAAATCCTAGCGCTACTAAAAGTTTTAATAATACGGTCTCTCAGTTAAGTCCTACTGATATTTCAAACCTTGGGGATACTTATAGAAGTTATCTCTAGTATATAATTGTGACATCATCGAATGGTGGACCGATGATAGACCTCAATGGAGGCAAAGAAATTATATAGCTGATGTCGCTTGACGAGGGCTTAATCTTTCTTTATTTTGTTTTTCTTGCCATGATAACAATTAAATCTGAATAAATTGAAGGCATGCAGATATGTGCATAAACTTGGCATCTTTACTTGCCAAATTATATTGTGTTTTCTAACTGACCAATTCTTTGTGCAAGTTTATGTTGATTCATTAGGCAGTTTAAATGATACCATAACTGATTTACTGCCAATTTTTCAGGCACATTGTTGTTGGCTTTCACGGATTGATTAACTGTAAGGAAGGGGGTGTAACGGGAAAGGTGAAACAGTACGATCAAATCCACCTTGCCTTTGTGAAACATGGAGTGGTATAGACTTATGAATACGAAATCAAACCCCAGATGGTGCCTTCTTTCTCTGCTTACAACAGGTACATTTTTTCGCATGTCAGAATGCCTATCTAAGCACCGAGGGTTGCACCACTGAACGTGAAGGTGTCTCATATATCGGGAATCTTGGTGTTGCTGATGAACATTTTAGAGCTTCCTTAGCAGATGCTGATATCAATGGGTAGGTTGCTATGAACTTGCTGTAACTTTTAAATATGTCTGGACTTGGGGGCATTATCCAATTCCATACAAACAAAGTTTTGTTACTAGTGTGCACACCCTTTTCCACGTCAAAACAAAATTCTGTTACAAGTTTAAACTCTCAACAATTTTTTGAGCTTGTTTTTCCTCTTCGATTCTATATGATGATAATGTCTTGACATGCCTTCCTTCCAGAGAAATGCAAAATGGCTTTGCTATCCACAGAATCAGTCAGCTTGAGATTGTGAGTATTAAGCAGATGGTACATTTCTATTGATTTTTCTCATCAAATACAATAGCATCACATATTACTGCCATTTCGTAGCGAAATAGGCATCACTCTGCCTTTCTTTTTTATGAAGATGTACGGTCATTTAAAAACGATTTAAACTGCAAGTGCTTTGATCATTATGATGCTTTGGTCCCAGAGGTACCATGAAATCCAGCATCTTTCCCAGAGTTACCATGAAATCCAGCATCTTTCATATTTGTTATATTTGTTATGTTTAAAGATGGTCTTGATCGAAATTAAACTATAAATCTCCCCAAGAGTCACATTTTAAAGGTCTAGATCTTCACAAATCTGTGCCTTGTGATGCAGGAAAGCTATTTTGTTAGTCCAGCTGGTGAGGTCATCTCGCAGTACACCTTGCGTCAACGCGGAAAGCAATCCATGTAATCCACTGTGCATCATACAGTTCAATGCTTGTTTCTCACAGTTATCCTTGAAAGCATTGTCTGCTATTCTCATGCACTCGTGAGGTTTTTCTTGTTGGTATTTCTATGGTATGAGAGTATCATTGGCTTTTCCTAGGATTAGGTTATTGGGGGTGGCCATTTATTGGTGTGTTGTTGTAATTTGATGTTTAGAACTACATCTTTTTTATGGAATGCATCCTGCATTTATCTTGATAGGAAGTGAATGAAAGTGGGGAATCTGGCTGTGTTGGCAGCAAGCTCTCATGTTGGAATATTTGCTAATGACAAATGAAGGTTTATTATATTTTCAATGGTGTGGTACCAATTTCTATCATTAACCAGTGATGTAAAAACATGGAGACACATTTAAGGTATATTTAGTTCTCCATTTCTGCCATCTATTTCCTTTTTGTTGGAAGCTGGGGCAGAAGATGTCGTAGTCACGAAGCTACACGTGCGGCACACATGCCTCTCTTTGGTACAATCAAGATTGTGGAAACATTAGAACGTAATCCTGGTGTTCAATATCAGAGGTCTATTTAATTTGTCCAATAATTACTCGCGAGGACTTTTTTTCTTAGATCAGAATGTTCAAAATTCTTGCAACCGAAAATATTGAAATAAAGGAATTTTGTCCAGAAATTCAATTTCTTAACCTTTTTTGGAATAATAGTGCTCCATGATCCTTAGGCCGTGTTCGGTAGGAGGTTAAGGGGGAATGGAAAAAGGGGAATAAACCCCCATTTTCCTCCCAACACGGTTCCCCGTGGTATGACTATTCCCCATTATTTCGTCTTATTTCACTCTTATTCCTATCTTTATCCCACCTTACCTACCATTATTTCACCTTATTCTCCTTATTCTTATCCTCCAGCCGAACGGAGAATAGACCCTTATTCCCCTTATTCCCCATCCTTATTCCTGCTTATTCTCCTACCGAACGGGCCCTTAGGGAATTGGACATTTTTAAAATACATAAAACATGGGAATTTTGCAAATAAAACCATTGCAATCCTCATGGTTGGAGGTTGGAGCTGCTTTTACAATCTCTTATCTCCTGCTGGCCGCACATTTACTCTTGAATTTCATTAGGGATGAAAACAGGTCGGATATGACCAATTACATGTCCATATTTGCTTTATTTATATCGAATATGAATACCGCTACTACATAAATTGGATGTGGATTTAGAAAATCATTTAGAAAATCAAATCCTAACATAACTGGATATGAATTTGAATTGAATATTCGTTGAATACTAATTTGAATTGAATAAAGATCAAATGAGAATATTGATCGATTTAAGATCGGATGTGAATATGATCGAATAAAGATAAATTATGAATTTTGAATCGAATTAGTATGAAGTATGTAGTGATTGAAAAAAGATCACACTAAATATATAAATCCATGAAAAAATATTTAGTCAACTAATTAAATTTATAATCACAAATGGGCTGCTCTATATATATATATATATATATATATATATATATATATATATATATATATATATATATATATATATATATATAGTTGTCAAGGGGATGAAGCATACCTGAGTCTTATCGTATCACGATTGCGAGAAGGTTGTCGAGGTAAAGAGAGTAATGGTTGTTGGAGGTCGAGAGGATTCATGGACTTGAGCAAGGGGGAAATTTTAGCTTAGTTGATTACTAAACATACTATTATATATCTATGCATGCATGTAATGTATTTATATGCATCCATATATATAATATTTTATATTCGAATCCAGATTCGAATATTTTTGTTACCATATTCATATTCGATTTTTTTACTATTGATATCCATATTTGATTCATATTTGGATACGATTATCCATATTCAGTAACTTTTCGAATATAGTAAGCGGATATTCAGATATATTCGTCCATTTTTATCCCAAGGTCCCACATCATCCATATGCATTCATCTTATGTAGCTGATATTTCGGATATGTGAAGACAACGCCTTGCGACCCACCACAATTTTTCCCTATAACCTTCACACCAATTTGGCTTACTTTCGTTGACATACATTCAATCCAGTTTGAGTTGGCGTCCATTTGCAAGAAAACACACAATGAGATGTTGTATTCTTTGACTTTGTTGGCGTGTTATGTCACGACCCGTCTCGCTAATCGAGATCTGTGTGACATTTTATTTCTTAATCATCTTATTAATCCTTAACTGATTTGTTCACAAAATTTCGTTAGCAATTCATCTATATTACATATCTCCCAAATACCAAAATGCACCTGAAACATTGTATACCAATTATTCCATAAAATTTATCACCATTATTGGTTTATGTATCTTTCACCAGAAAAGAGGAAACCGACATAAAGTTATGTACTAACGAAAAAATCATTTCCAGCTATTTTTTACGTACAATCAATATCTATAGTCGTAAGTCAAAGTATATCGTCTTGTTGTCTCCAAACTTCATGTTTTTTATCGTTCAAATCCAGTTTCCCTTCCATAGAAAGTTACCAAATTGTCCATGATATAGAGTGAGATTGTAACAACTTTGTATAACAATGAAATTTTTATTTCTCCTACACCTTTGTATAACAATGAAATTTTTATTTCTCCTACACCTTCTGCTCATGCGTGTTTGTAGATAAAATTAAATAGTAGAGGGTTGAGTCTAAACTCAAAATGAACATAGACCAGTGAGTTTCTCTCAGGATTTTTTGAAAGAGATCATTACTTATTTGAAATAACTTTTCATAATAGGAAAAAAAGCACATTGGTGGCACCGTAACAGATGCTTAAATAATGTAAAGTGAAAATTTTAAGGTATAATGCTATAAGAAAAGTTCAAATTTTAAATGGAATAGATGCATATAATTTAAGGCTAGATGATAAAAATGTTGCAAATCTAGAGTACTATCGTATAACTATTGTGGCTAAATGTATTAAGTCCATGAACACTAAAAGAATCGAGTCATACATGTAGATGAAGCTAAAGGCCAAAGCACCTTGCATATCTGCCCAAAGCATATGCGCATATGGAATGCGAACCCAAAGTCATATAAACCATATCTAATGGTTGTCATATCCAATGATTTCATCATATCTAATGATGTGTTTAAGGGTCATATCTAATGACATCACCATATTTCATGGCTAGTTCATGTCTTATCTTAGAGCAACAATGGTATTTGTTGTTTCTAACATTCTTTCTGATTCAGAATTACATATATGTAAGCTAAAAAGTTCACAATATTTGAGTCATGTCACTGCATAAAAACTATTTGCATATATATGAAATTTTTGTGCTACTATTACAAAATATCCGAATAGTGAAAATCTCTATTTGTGTAGCTCACATTTTCCATGTACAAAGATCAAGACTGAAAACTCGCTGATTGAGTTAGATGTAGTATTTGGTAGAAGCAATTGATAAAACCACAGTTAAATAAATTTCAGTTCAATGCAAATGTGATGAAATTTATATTTTACTTGAGCAAACTAAGGTCGAACACAAGGGGTCAACAATTTAGGCGTAAATTCAATTCAGACAACCAATTGATTTAGTTTTCGTATACTTTTTTTTGTTTTTTATGCAAAATGAAATGAAAAAAATGAAATGCAAATGCAATGCGATTCAATGATGAAAGCAAAATATATTGTGAGCATGTTTTACAACCTCAAATTAAATATCTTTATAAGGGCATTTTTCAAATGCTTTTCGATGCTCAAAACACAATGTGAAAAGTTGGGAGAAAACAATATTTTTGGGATCTTAAAAGATAACAAAATATCTTAGAATAATTTTCGGAATAAAAACCGATTTTCGTATAATTTAAAATAAAATATGAAATCTTGGTTAGAAGAATAGTTTTTAATTTCTTAAATATCTAGAAAATACATAAAATGAACATTTTAATAAAAATATATTATATATATAGGATATGTGAAAATATGCGAAATACATTTTTTTATATTTTAAAGATTAATATGCATGCATGAAAAAAGAATATTTTGAGGGTTTTTGTGCAATTTTCACTCAAGCCAAATGCAAAATTAATGAAACTTTATTGAAATATAAAATATGATGAAATATGGCTACGTTAGTTTTTTTGAAATTTCAAAATATGAGTGTTTTATGAAGTTTTATTGATACAAGTAATTTTTAGCATTTTATTTCTTTTATATCTGCAAGTCAATATTATTATTATAATCATGTTTATTCCAAATAGATAATTTAATCAACAATCCATGTTACTTGAGTTTTTTGCAAAATATTATGTGTGTAATTAATTAAAAATCAATTACTAAAAATACTTAACAATTATTTTTGATCAAATGAGACAATATTTTCCCAATCTTTTTTTGTGCAATGTACTGAAAAAAAGATGCACACGTGGGATTTTTTGCACAATTTTCAAAGCAAGGTTTTTTATATATGAATTGGTAGGGGCACAAAATGGGCAGAATATCCAAATTTAGCGAAGGAGTAGTCTATTATGTAGTACTCATCGAGACCTTTCCAATGGTACTAAGAACGTTGAAATCCGACATCAGATGAACGATGCACGGTCGTTTAACGATCGTAGGCAGGTAAACGGATCTGAACTTGAAGCAGATCTGAATCCGGACCGGTTAAACGAACCCAGATATATAATGATTTGGACGCGGATCTGGTCAACCAAAACCCATTTTCAGACCTGAGATTACTGGAGCTCCGACCAGAGCTCATCAGACCGTCGTCGGTCTGCCGCCAGAGTTGCCAGAGTAGTTCGATCGTAAATTCGAGAACACCAATGCGAAGAGCTCATTGTGGGGAGCTTGTTTCTCATGGTTGCGAGGTACATATTTCCCCTCCTTGCCACTGTTTTCTACATTTTGTTTCATATGGTTCAGATTTCTACTGTATGGCTGGATGATGGTCAGCTTCCTGTTACATTGGGCGTGCGGGTAGCTAAAATTGGTGTAGATACATATACTCATTCTAGATTATTCATGCATGGGGGTCCTTATATCCTTGAAGCTTCAGTTCCAGCCCTTCACAGTTCCTGACTTAGCCATTCGTCCTCCTTGCATTTGGGAGCTACAGTTTCGCTGCTGCTGTAAAATGGTAGTATTACAAATATTTTGTTGCAGCTGTAAATTATTAGTAGCATTGCTGCTAATCTGACATTGTGAACCATACTCATCGTTCTTGTTTTTTTATTCCAACCTTCATACTTGCCCCAAAAAGGGAATCCTCTTTCTATCGTTGTACCATGGTAGCTCTTAAAGGCTGCTGCTGGTGATTCTTCAAAGTGATGGCATCCATCTTAGTTTGCAAAATCTGCATAGCAGTCTTCAATGGCTGATGAATTACCTTTATCTTCATATAAAATGGTAAAATATCACCAATCCTTGTGTACAAATGATCTTTTAAATAATCTTATAGTACATTTTCTGAACTTTCTTATAGATAGGTGGTCTTGCACACACGAGGCATTGGTTTGTTGTGTGGGTTTCCCCCATCCGCTCTTTCACCTTCTCAATTAAAAACAAACTTAAGAGAGATGGGTGATTTGTATCTCACATAGGGTGTCTTGTATAGCTTCTCAGAGGTATGAAGTGGATGATTTTGTCAGCAATATTTGATTAGCTGATATATGTTGTAGTAGTTAAAAGCCATAACATAGAATGAGATTAAGATGATTTTGGTTCAAGTTACTTTGATGTTCTTATGAAAACTGACAGAATCGCACGCCATGTTATGGTTTCCTGGCTCGATTTTGTCATGTAGTGTTCACGAACAAACATCACAACTAATTATTGTAGATGAAAATTTATGCCAGATTTCTCATATCTATGAAATGGAAAGATACAAACTGACGCTCGGTTGAGCAGCAGGTTACCTCTGTCTGCTCAGATGGTTTAGTTGGAAACTTGAAGTTGATGGAACCTTCTGTATTTATAGTGATGGTGCTGATACTTGCATTTCCTCAAAATGCTACACAAATAAAGCGTCTCATTTGATTTGTTTTCGTTTCAAAATTTTCACAGGGCCCACTCTGCCATCTAACAAGTGATCAACATTGATAGGATGATCCAATTATGGTGTCCAACTGTTATTGTTCCCATATATGAGTAGTAAATACTCAGTGTGAAAAAGGTCCCTTTTTTTGAATTTTGAAGATGTTCTGTAATATGGAAAATTGTCATGATATCCCTACAAGAGGTATGTTATCTATGGTCTCATGATGCTTGCACATCCTTTTTAAAAGCCCTGTTCAGAGGCTATGTTCGCTTATTCTTCAGAAGCCATATTGGCTCACTCTTCAGAGTTCAGAGAGAGTATAGCTCGAAACTAGCAACTTTAGTGATTTGTTGTTCACTGGAGGACATAATACCACTTGCAATGAAGCTATTTGAAGATTACACATTTATTTTCCACCATCCCATCAACAGAGCATTCGATTTTTTGACATTGATAAATTCAACATGTATCATCATTATTTGTATTTATTATCCTCTTGGCTTAAGCAATTCACTAATATTAATTAACAATTTACTTAACTTAAACAACTCACCTTCTATAATTAATTAACACTAATTACGATATATAAATAATTATATCACTGTGCCTATATTTTATGTGTTTCTTTATCTTTGAAAATCAAATAAAAATTAGTTTAATATTATCCACAATTAACTTAACATTAAAAAAATCAAAAATACAAAAAAAAAACAATAAAAGAAAATAGAACAAGTATTACTAATACATTAAAAATAATTACAAAAATTATAGTATGTATATATAATATAATATCATGCTGAGTTCTACATGAAAGTTGTAGATCTCATCAAGATCTACAACTTTCATGTTGAACACTTTTTAATTTGAGTTCATTTACTAATTATTTTTATTTTATACTATAGAATTAATTTTGAATTTTTCTTATTGGGTCATGTGGCGCCGTCCACTTCTGCCACGAGACTCAGCCTTATTCTACTACCCACTCCTCATGACCATAGTCTGATCAAGCAAATCAAACGACCAAAATTCAATCATACATGCCTCCTTCATAGTTGCTCGATTGCATCCATTAGAGTGCATCTCCACCGCAGCTTCACACCGAATTCCTAGCCATCTGATCAAATGTTCAGACGGTAACACCCTCATCCCCAACCTCTAGCTCCTCCCCCTCGAAGTGATGCGAAGCAGCAACTGCCCTGCCTTCTCTCAATTTTCCTAGCTCTTTCTCCATGCTGATGAATCTCGTATTCATCATATTAAAATCTGCATATTAATCTCTTAGCTTGAACAAACCAAAAAAAATCACTAACAATTCCTCATTATTATCTAGTATAAACTATGTATATTTGCATATATTATAACTGTATTTATTGTATTTAATAAACTGCCTTTTCTTCTTTATTTTCTTTCTTATTAGAAACCCCTAAAAATTAGGATTGTTATTGTATATAATTTCTCTAACCTTTAAAAGAACTAAAAAATACAAAAACATCTCAAAACTTCAAACCGATGTTTTTATCCCTTTAAAAATACCCTCAAAAATATCTTTTGTACAAATGACCTCTTTTGATTTTTTGTCCAACATGAAACTTGTAGACCTCATCATCTACAACTTTCATGTTCTAACTTTTTCCTAATTTCCCCTCTAACTAGTTCTTTTTTATTTTTCTTTATTTTTCCAATTTCTGTTTTTTTGTTTGGGCCACGTGGTGCTCTCTGGAGTCGCCACGCGATCACCCCCTCTTGCTCCACCCGGTGTTTCTCCTAGTCGTTTGATCCTCTTGACCTGCCCATATCCTCACTTTCCATCACCGCCTTCATGAGAGCCGTCCGATCTGATCATCAGATCAGATCTCAACGGCACCTTCGCACCTCACTCACAACCACAGGATCTTCATTCCATCCTACGGCTACCATTGCTCCACGTCATTCGCCCACTCCCACCATTGGATGGGATCCAAATTCCATCAGAACCGCCTGCTTCTCTCCGATCCCAGCCATCCGATTCGATTCAGATAAGATCTTTAGCGCCCCCTTCCACTCCCATCTCACCCATCCGGTTCACTTCTTATCTGACGACCACCCTCGTGCCACATCATCCCATCATCCCGACCCTCAGATCATCTCCATAACTTCATCCAAGCTGTCCCTCCCCGCCTCCACGACGACCGTTGGATCACCATATCCAATGGCTGGAACTTCGTCCCCTACCTGCAAACGCCCCTCCCCCAACCGTTTTGCCTCGCCCCAGCCTCACCCCCTTCCTATTTTGGAGGACGTCTCGGACCCTCTCTCCTTGACCTAACGGCTCCTTCGCGCAACCCTTCGATCCGTCTCCTTAGCGTAACCCCTATTGACCCTTGCCATCACCCCCAACCTTCAAGACACCCATTCAAACACTCGTCCGCACCTCCGGTAACCGTCCTACCTCCACTTATAAAACACCCCGCTCCGCCATCGATCACGCCCATTCACCATCCAATAGGGTAAAACTTAGCTTCTTCCACCCTCTGATGACCGCGAAGGGTGGCAATTTTGAGGTGACGATGGTCGTCTTCCCTTGGTGCGATCCATGGTCATCAGACCATATTGCGGCTGCCCCGTGTGCCGCTGAGCACCTCGCAGCAGGCTGGGCGACTAGTGCGACGACCCCGAGCTCCAACGAAGCTCAACACAAGCCATCACCTCCACTAATTGCTATGCTTCGGTCAGGTACTTTTTACTTATTTTCTTTCCTTTTTCTCTGATTTTTTTCATCGCACTCCACACCAATCACCAACCACTGACCTCCTTCCGACCTCCGCCATATCATTCTCATTCACGTCGACCACTCCTGACCACCTTCTCCCATCTCCATAGCCCCTACCACTCCGCCTCAACTTCCCTCCGGTCCGCCGGAGGTGGAGAGCTGGACTCCCACTCCTCCGCTTGCATGAGACCCCACTTCACACACACTTCACGCGCACGTTGCTTCCGCTATCACCTAACCTCGAAGAACTTCAATGGCCGGAACGAATACGACAACTCCAATCTACTGCTCCGCCTCCAACGACATCCCTCCGTTGTGCTCCTCCAGATGACGATGGAGGTTCGCCTTGCCTCTAGCATCTTCGCCCGGACCTCAGTCACTTTCCTATACCATCAGGCTATTCTGTGGCGCATGGAGGGGCTTCACAGAGCTCGTTGTGTCCCGCCTCCTCCGACGGACCCCGACGGACGATGAAGATTAGCTACCATCCGATCGTTTCGATCGGACAGTCCAGATGATGACACGTGGCACTCTTGAGCCTCAAGCAGAACCAGCAGGTACGGAACCACCGAACCTCATACCGAGCCTCTAATGCCTGCCACGTGTCCTCAAGCCTACGATTTTCCCCGTGGGGCTGGGTAAATTGCAGAGAAGACCCTATACATTTTGGAATTTGCATTTTAGTCCCTAGGCGCGTGCCTCACATGCGTGCCTAGGTAAATTTCAAGGAGGCCCTCACATATTTCTTAAATTACAGATATGCCCCTACGTACCATGGGAAAATTATAGCAGGTCTCTGTCAGGTTTTGCAAATTACAAATACATCCTTCCAGGGACCTATTTATAATTATTTATCCTTTATTTCTTGGCATTTTTTACATTTATGTCATTGCACTGTTTCCTTCAGTACTAGAGCATCGTAGGTCCAAATTGCATGATTTCAGTGTCATTTTGTTCCTTATTTCATTATCTATCTAATGGCATATTCAATTGTCTCATCTAACACCAAATGAAATATGATGATTTTTCATGTTATATAGTGTCCTTTGTTCAATTGCCTTGCCATTAAATAGGTGTTTACGTGTAATTTTATGCTCAAATTGACTCTGATTTCAAACCTTAATCCATGTTCATGACTTGTAGGGCATTTTTGTAATTAACATTTCACATGCATATCCTTTGCACTTATTCATACGTTATGCATTGGATATCTTAAAATTGCATTAAATCAACTAAAAAACTACATGCATCATAAAGTGTATTGTTTTGCTTTTTAGTGCACACATCTGCATGAAGACCTGAAATTGACAAGATAATCACATATCAAACAAAATTCGATGAATATATTAAAGAGGCGTGCGTTCCTGCGTTCGACCTTGGTAGATTTTTCAAGTATAAATATTCCACAGCATTCAAAGATTGTGGTCTTTGACAACCGAAATCTGCCTCCTATACTACGACAGTTCCTATTTATAAAAGAGCCAGATTTCATTTCATCAAATGGCACTGTTGCCGGGGACACGACTCACCTTTGTTTATTTGTTGAATTTTGATATATTTTTTCTGTTGAATATTTTCAAAATTGCAGGTCTTCTCATCATACATTTTTGCATCATTTTTGTTGATTATTTTCCTTATTATTTTGCTGGCATTTTTCTTTTGTGGTAGGGCCCATGAAGATCGAGGATGCTTGATCTCATGGAGGCGTGGAATTGGGAGCTCCTGCTGAGAAGGCCGCAGAAGAAAAGATGAAGAATTCAAGGAAGACTAGTCAATGCCTCATGCATTTTCATGTTGTAAAAAAAACTGTATCATACGCATTTTTTTAGCGGTCCTCATTTTAAGGAAAAGAAAAAGTAGATCACTAGACGATCTGCCCCTCCCCCCCCACCCACACACACACACGCACACGCATCCATCCACTCACCCCTCCCCCTTCACTTCTTTGTACATTTCACACAATCACCCCCTCCTACTTCTTAATATGTAAAAATAAACACACACACACACCCCATCTTCTTCTTAATAATCTGTAAAAATCCTCACCCCCAAGCCTAAATTCTAGATCCTCCACTTAGGCTATTTTCAGCCTAAGTATAGGGGGAAACCGACCTTCATTCATCCCTCTCACCGTCTTCTTATACTTAGGTCATTTTTGACCTAAGTATACGGGGATCCTCCGCCTCAGTTCTGCTATATCACCCTCTATTTAACTGAGCCATCGCTTCATATCACTTGTGCTATGAGGACATAGCAAAAATTAAGTATATGGTGTATATCGTATATTACTATATATATACTTTAGCCATAGCTCATGTTTTTAAACTTTTTGAAAATTCTTTTTGGGCTTGGTTTAAGTTGACTTGTGAACTGAGTTTTGTAAAAATTCATGTAAAAACTTTTTTCTTAAAATTGAGGGATTAATTTTTGTAATTTTTTTTGTAAAAATTAATTTATTGTATAATTAACCTTTTCCCAAAAACTATATAAAAATATGAAAAAATTTAAAACTTTCTTAGTAAAGGCTCTGACTACTAGGCTTAAAAATGAGTAGCTACTCTCAGTGAGGGAACTTCGATCTCCCTTAGTAGAGTGGGTGGTTTAGAGGACACAGCCTATGGCTCCATCCTCAAGTAACACGGGTCCGTCTAACGGTCCATACTTACACACATACTGGTTGAAAGTAGATGAAACTATTCATATGAGCATGGATCAGTCATTGTCTCTGGAAAAAAATTAAAGTCCATAAAAATTTGCTAAAGAGAAAAATCACAAAAATATTCACTAACCGAGGAGTTGGTGTATTCCTAACTGATGAATCCACGATTCATCGTCTTTATTCTTTTATTTTTGCCTCATTTCCTTAGTCAAACACCTGTAAATACCACTAATTCCATAAAATTACCATTTTGCTTGCATTTGTTAAATGTGCATTTTTAACACTTTTTGCATATAAATAAAAGAATAAAGAAGAAAAGAAAAAGAAAAGAAGGTATTTATGCAATAAATACAGTCTGACCTGAACCCCGAGAGAAGGTCAAGACTTGACCTGATTGACCAGAAATAAAGTAGGGGGAGATAGGGTCTTCTGTCAGAAAAACCAAAAATATTTTGTAAATATTTCCTGTATATTTGTATAAAAAGTATACTATTTTATTTGTACATAATTTGACCTCAAATTAATTATTTTTGTAAATAAAAGTTGTAAATAAAAATGTGTTGTAAATAATAAAAATAAGTGTAAAACAAAATAATGTATGTATTGCAAATAATAACACACAGAAAAAGCCACAAAACGTTAATTGAAACACAAATTCCAGCTCCATACGAGCTCAAATTGAATTAAAATCACTTCCATTATACTCTAAATTAAATTATCTTTCAAATGACTGTAGTTTCATAATTTTTGGAGTTACGGTTAAAAAGTCGGTTTTCTGGGGTGTTTTGTGCAGTTTAACCAATACCTGTTGTATATATTTATTAATATTTATCTATAACGTATAAAATTGTAAATATTTTTTTTATTAAAAATAAAATAAAAAAATTAAAAATTTAAAAAATCTTTTATAAAAATTATTTCCTTATATGTACCTATGTACATTGCATTATATGTGTATAATTTGTGTATGCAATTAACTTCCTTAAATAAAAATTACCAAAAAAATTAATTATCTAATTTATTTAATTAATTTAATTTAATTACGAAATTCATATTTAATTATTTGATTTATTGGATTTCTTTGAGTTAATTGATTTAATAACTTTCCTTGTATATCTGATTTTATTCCACACTATATATGGCCACCATCAAGGTGGTTAATTGATTTCCATAAATTACAATTTATTTAATTCCAAAATTTGTAATTAATTAATTAATTAATTTAATTATTTTATTTAATTATCCAATAATCACCTTCCTTATTTGTAGATACTTTCCATTTTCATTTTATCTTCTTTTTATTGGGATCCTCTACCTTATTTTTTTCCTCGATCAATCTTTGGAGAGAGGAGCTCGATCTCTGAGAGCTACTCTTCGCAGAAGGGTGTCCAACCTCTGATCCAGTCGGTGACAGCGATTCGGTCATCATCGAGGCCATCACAGCGTGTCCACATCCAAGGTGAGATCCATATTTCATTTCATATCTTTTTGCTTAGATAAATCGTAGAGTTAATTTTTGTATCGATTCTAGTCATAGTTAGATCTTAAAATCGTTGAAAAATCCATATCACACCTCTTGATCCGACCTCGATTTTCCACAACATTTTCTCAATCCACGCACGTTCACATTTCTATCTCACATAATCTGTCACCTCCGGTCATGCACGGTGACCGGAGTCACGGATCTATCTCCCATTTCGCGGATCCGAATCCATTCACTTCTCTGATTTTGTTTATAAATAAACTAAAAAAATGCATAGTGGTTTTTCTATCTAATCTTTGTTTTGCAGGAAAAATTAATAAAAAATAATAAAAAAGTCTCATTCTCTGTTTACAATCCTATTTTCCAAAAAATATAATTTTTTTCTCTTGTTACAGTTTCTTATTTACATATAAAAAGTAAACAAAAAAATATAATAAAAAAACAAAAAATTGCAGCAAGCGCGGGCTGCCACCCCCGCCGACTGCAGCCACCCGCCGAGCCCAGCGGCGAGTCTACCTCCTCCGCGGCGTGCGCGCGTCGCCCTTCGCACAGGCGGCAGCGCCGCCCCGTGTGCCTTCCTAGATGGCCGCGTCGCCCGTAGACCCGGCGGTCCAGCCGTGTCCTCCTTGCCGCCTGCGACCCGCACGCAGGTCCCCAGTCCGCTACTCCTCCACGTGCGGGTGCCATCTTCCTGAACCTTCATCCCCGCACCACCCGAAGCTCCCGAGCCACCGACCCGCGGCCAACCATTGCCAAAGCGGTCCACCTCCGTCGTCCCCGCACTCTTCGTCCGCGACAGTGCCAACTGCCCGCGCTGATCGGTCGCACCCCCTGCTCTTCTTAAGAGGCGGAGACGGCCGACGCCCTCCTTATTGGTCTTGAAGAAGAATCGAAGCAGGAACAAGAACCCTAAGGGGTTTTTTGGGGAAATAATAGATTCGCCGTTGAAGGTTGTCTAAATTGCTCATCAGATGTACTGACTGTCAGAAAATTGGCACTTGTGGACAGAGAGATATGATGCCGATGCAACCCATTCATTTCTGTGAGGTTTTTGAAGCATGGGGCATTGATTTCATGGGCCTATTTCCAAAGAGTCAGTGATTTGAGTATATCTTGCTTGCTGTAGATTATGTGAGTCGTTGGGTTGAGGCCATCCTCGCCCGAATCGCAGATACTAATACCGTTTGCAAATTCTTGATTGATTTATATTATTTTGAGTGGTTTATTTTTTTCTTGTTGATAGATTCGAGTGGTTGAGAACAACGACATCGTAATATTATTTTCTCTCGTTGACTGATTCTGACACATTCACATTCACTCAAGGCTTGAGGATTTGAGGACACTTGATTTCTGTGATCTTGAGAGTCTAAGTTAGCCAGACTTAGTCATTAGGATTTTTAAGCTTAATTATCCACACTTCCTTAGTGTGAAAGATTTGAGCTCTATATTGCACTCTTCATCTCTACCTTCCAAAGAATATGATCAACACAGCATGTACACAATTGTATGATTGATGAGATGAGTTGAGTTACAACTTGAGAAACTAGGACTGGTTATTTGAGTTTAGAATCGATCTAATGATGCTCGAGGATGGGATAAAGTTAATGAAGGCCTCAAGAAATCTAAGTTTCAGCAAAACCCTAGCCAGTATGTGAACAAGTTCATATGCTATCTCTTGATATTTACCCATGGTGTGATGAAACATAAATAATTTTTAATCAATGTGCCATAACTTTTGATAAAAACATTGGAGCTAGCCAAAAAGAAAAAGAAAAGAAAGAAGTGTTCAAACAAAAGCTCTATTCCTCAAAGTCAATTTTCAAAAGAGCTTCCACCGATGGCGAGTGCTCCCAAACATTTTTCAAAGTGTCCACTTGGACCAAGAGCTAATTAGGACCATGGAGTTAGTCTAGCACCATAAAAAGGCTCTGCATCATATAATGATACAAGTCTGGGTGTCGATGGTATCTTAGATACTCAAAAAAGACACACTCCGATGTACTCCCAGAAAAACAAGTGCAGACGACTATGAACTCTCTTGACAGACACATTGATCAACAAGCTAAAAGTTTACATATGTTGAGTAATAAGGCATTCGAGAGGCCCCTTGTTCCAATGTGAGGGAGAGAAAAATACACACAATCCTATGCCCTCCATCATCTGACCATCCATCTACATTTCAAATCTGACAAACTAAAGAGACGGATGACTGAATCAAGAATAGACTTATTCTCTAGTGTTGAGGATTAGGTCTAGAGGAGAATCTCCTGGACTGGAACTTCGAGTGATGCCTCGGCTCAAATCTCTTGATATGCAATACACTACATTTCATATCCTTATATTTTATGTACAAAAAGAGAGTATGATAATTAGAGAAGTTGGATTCCTTTTGACTAAAGCATGGTTGAGCTCAGAATTTTAGGATAATTTAAATTAAGGATCTTCAAAGAATTGAGCCTTGAAACATTCACATGCACTGTCAGGAATTAATCTGACTCCTTCATTCTTTAGATGCTCGAGGACGAGCATAGTTTAAGTATAGGGGTATGATGAATCTCGTATTCATCATATAAAAATCCACATATTAATCTCCTAGCTTGAACAAACCAATAAAAATCACTAATAATTCCTTATTATTATCTTGTATAAACTTTGTATATTTGCATATATTATAATTGTATTTATTGTATTTATAAACTCCCTTTTCTTCTTTATTTTCTTTCTTATTAAAAACCCCTAAAAATTAGGATTATTATTTTATATAATTTTCCTAACTTTTAAAAGAACTAAAAAATACAAAAATATCTCAAAACTCCAAACCAATGCTTTTATCCCTTAAAAAATACTCCAAAAATACCTTTTGTAAAAATGACCTCTTTTGACTTTTTGTCCAACATGAAACTTCGGGGTGGCAATTTCATGTTGGACACATCCACCTATAAAACGCCCCGCTCCACCACCGATCACACCTATCCACCATCCAATAGGGTATGACTTAGCTTCTTCCACCCTCCGGTGACAGTGGAAGGTGGAAATTTCGAGGCAATGTCAACCATCTTCCCTTGGTGCGATCCATGGTCATCAGACCATGTTGCGATTGCCCCGTGCATCGCAGAGCACCTCGCAGCAGGCTGGGCGAGTAGTGCGACGACCCCGAGCTCCAACGAAGCTCAGCACAAGCCATCGCTTCCACCAATTGCCTTGCTCCGGCTAGGTACTTTTTATTTATTTTCTTTCCTTTTTCTCCGATTTTTCTCACCGCACTCTAGACCAATCACCGAACACTGACCTCCTTCCGACCTCCACCATATCATTTTCATTCACGCCGACCACTCTCGACCACCTTCTCCCTTCTCCATAGTCCCTACCACTCTGCCTCAACTTTCCTCCGGTCCGCTGGAGGTGGAGACTTGGTCTCCCACTCCTCCGCTCACATGAGACCCCACTTCACTCGCACTTCATATGCACGTTGCTTCGGCTATCACCTAACCTCGCAGGACTTCAATGGCCGGAACTAATACTCTCGCTCCGATCTACTGCACCACCTCAGCCGACCTCCCTCCGTCGTGTTCCTCCAGACGATGATGAAGCTTCGTCTCGTCTCCAGCATCTTTGCCTAGACCTCAACCACTTTCCTCTACCATCAAGTTGTTCCTTGGTGCATGGAGGGGCTTCACAAAGCTCACCGTGTCCCCACCTCCTCCGGCGGACCCTGGCGGACGACGAAAAGCAGCTACTGTCTGATCGTTTCGATCGGAAGGTCCAGATGATGACACATGGCACTCCCGAGCCTCAAGCAGAACCAACAGGTTCGGAACCACCGAACCTCATACTGAGCAACTGACGCCTGCCACGTGTCCCCGACCCTGCGACGTGCCCTGAGCCTGTCCCCCTCACATGTACTGTACGTGGGGACTGGGTAAATTGCAAAGAAAGCCTTGTATGTTTTGGAATCTACATTTTGGTCCCCAAGCGTGGAATGGGCACAATGTTTCATCTTCAATCAACAACTCAGAATAGATATAGGTCCCGCTTCTAATCCAATGACTCTGGGGGTGGCTGCAAGAATGGGGAAGAACCTCTTCTCTGGCAAGCTTTGATCAACGATATCTCCTCCTCATGCATGCTCCATCTAAGCCGACTGATGAGCCGAAATATCCACTATCGAGCTAAGGTAAAAATAATCAAGGGTCGTTGCGACCCGAATAGCGAAAATCGATCAATCAAGAAAAATAGACCACCAAAATAAAATAATCAGTCAAAAAACGGTCTTCTCTATTTATTTAACCTGGTATAGCGACCAAGGTCGAACACAAGGAGCCGGATTGGCCAAGTGGCCTACGAAGTAGTATAAAAAGCAAAGAAAATAAAGAAACTATTTTTGGTGGATTTTATGGATTTTTAAATTTTTTTGTATTTTTAATTATGAAGACAATATAAACAAAGGCTAAAAAGAGCAACTTCAACTAATTATTCAACACACCCAAAAAACTCAGAAAAATTTAATAAAAATATTTTTGAGTTTTGTAATTTTTAGTGTTTTTGGTATTATTCTCAGAATTTTCTAATTTTTAGTGGATTTTATAAAAATGAAATAAAGCAAAAACAAGGAACTAGTGTACAACCAGATTTGACAGGCTATTCAAAAATAGATAAATAGCCTATAAAAATCTGGAAATAATTTTTTGGAAAACTAGAAATAAAAACTAAGCTACAGGAAAAGAAATTGCATTTTTTTTTGAATTTTTAGAATTTTTAATGATTTTATAATATTTTTAGAGTTTTTGTAATTTTTAGGGGTTTTATAAGTCCAAATAAAGCAAAAATCGAACTGAAGCAAGAAGACAATAAATCAAACAATACCTAAATTTTTAGAATTTTTAGATTTTTTTGTATTTTTAGTTGATTTTATAAACCAAATAGTAGCAAAATAGGTGTTTTTGAATTTTCTAAAAATAGAAAAACAACTAAAAAATGCCCCAAAAAATTAATGAAATTTTTACACAGTGGCAGGGGCCACGTGTCCAAATTTCACCAAATTTGGAATTAATTTGCTATTTTATTCGACCAAGAGAAAGGGTACAACATACAGGGACCAAAGTGCAAGAAAACTAAATTCCAGGGCCAAACAATAACACGTATTAATAATTTGGGGCCCAAATTGCAAAAAGCCCAGAAGGGCACGAGGCTCACACGTGACTCACACTCAGAGGGACTTAAATGTCATTCCTATTAATAAAGATGTAAACAATAATAGCGCTAAATCCTAGGGTAAAACAAGCAATTAACCCACGAGTCACGTGTCGATGCACGTGCTCCACATACACATGGACTGATTTGCAAATAAAACAAGCACATGGTCCTGGATGCAATTTGTCCAAAATAAAAACAACTACGAAACTTAATTATAGGACTGAAAAGTAAATACAAAAACAAAAAGGGCCTAAGAGTAAATTACCCTTATTATTAAAATCCACGGCTGAATGGAGATCCACTTAAGATCCAACGGTGGAGAACGGCTGATACCCCTTTGGCGATGGACGTCCAAGATCAGATCCTGAGCTAGATCCAACGATCGAGGCTCCCTGGTGAACAGATGGCTGAGATTAGAACTGGGGCTACGCCTGATCGGATGGTGGAGATCGCTCCTGGAAGAACCGTGAAGAACTCACCGTCGGCGAGCTTCACGCGATCAATACGAGCTACGGGAGGGTCCTCCGGCGCTGCTAGTTTGGGCGAAATGGTCCTGACGACGTTCTGCAGTGGCCGGTTAGCTCCGATGAGTCCGGGAGCGTATGGAGAGCTCCGGCGATGAGATGAACCTGGAGCCTCCTGTGCTTCCAAGTTGGACCTCCAGATGAGGTTTCTTTGACTCTTCAACCTGCACAGAGAAACCACTGGGTCGAGGGCAAAATGCCTCGACCCGTCAGAGCACGAGAGGGGTGAAGGATGAGGCGATGCGTGACTCTCCGGTGAGGTGAGGATGGAGGGGAGTCGCTACCCTATTCCGGGGCGAACCAGGGGGAATGGCTGGGCGTAGAAGGTGGAGAAGAGTGTCGTGGAGGTGAAATGGTGATCGAAAGGGCAAATGGGTGGTCGGAGTGCGGTACGCGAACCGAGGAAAGGTTACTGGCCGGAAATCGAAAAAGCTAAATCAAAGAAGAACTAGAAGTGATCTAGACTACCTGGTGGATGCATTCGTCTGGGCAGAAGGTGCTGAAGCTCCAAGGGTCGTCGCCTCGATGCATTGACGGGTCCAGAGGCTTGGACTCGCCTCGCGGCGGAGCACGGCGGTGGAAGTCGCCGGATAAGAGGTTCCTGGCTACTCGTCCCTCACTGCGACTCTCTCTCACGTCAGCTGTCACTCAGGCGAAGAGGAGGAGCTCATCGGAGGCGAGGGGGAAGGCCAAAGATCGGAAGAAAAGGTGCGGCTACAACGAGTTATATATGATGAAGGGTCCGATAAGATGAATGTAAAGCGCGCATTCCAAGGAGCGGGTCCCTAAGAGGATAGGCAGGCGTGGATCGCGGATCACTCCTGGACAATCGGACCCCTGGGTTCAAGAAGATGGAGGTTGGATCGATCCGGGAAAATTTGGAGAAATCGGGTAGGAATCAGATCCGGGTGCAAAGTGGTTCAGGGGGAGAGTTGACCGGGGGTCAACATCCCCCGTGGACCAATCAAGAGACGCCACCTCATAATTATTTAGAAATTAAATTAAAAATACTAAATGACTTTATTTCAAAATATTTTCAAAATAAAAAGTGTTTATTTTTTTCAAAGTATTTTTTAGTGATTTTTAATTATTTTTTTGAAAAATAAATTATGTATACACATTATATTATATACAGATATAAATACCAATGTATTTTTTATTTTTATTGTTATTATTTTATTTATGTACGATTATCCCAATTTTATATTTTATTTATTTACATCATAAAATTTGGGACATAAAATAATTTTTATTAGATTTTTATTAATTATTTACAAGGGTAAAATAAATAGGTATTTTATTCTTATATACATGATATATATTCTGAGTAGAGAGAAATTATTTATTTTTGTTTTTTTTCTAATTTTTATTTTATTTTTATAAATGTATACAAATTAGTAAAAACCCATTTTTATTTTTGTTTTATTTTTAATAAAATAAAGTATATACATGAAGGAGTATGTACATGGTGAATGGCCCTATCTCTCTCTACTTGGTTTCTTTTGCGGTCAGGCTAATGCTTGGCCCTCCCTTGGGTTTGGGTCACTCGATATTTAATCTAAATATCTCCTTCTTTTTCTTTATTTCTTTATTCTTTTATTTTTGCACAAAAACATGCTAATTATTGCTATTCACACAATGCATGCTATTTGGTAATTTATTCTATTTACAAACATATACATGGTGTTTTGCAAAGATTTTTAGCTAAAATAAAAGAATAAAGAGTGATGAATGAGGATTCATCAACGACTATCCCAACAGCTTCCTAGAAGCTCATCGCACCTATAGGGTTCCTCAAAGGGGGTCTGGATCCCACAATGGGGACCTGGAGCTTTCTTTCTTGTTGTCAGCCTGGAGCTGCTTCTCCTTTGTCGATTGTGCTCCCTAATAGTCCTCCAGGCCTCAACTCCTGTACAAAAAGGTTCACGTGCTTGAGGCGAACCTCCTTGGACAAATCTGAAGCTACAAAGCACAATGATATGGAATGGACGGAGAGCTCTGTTGATGGGCGAAGGAGCTCGAACTCCCTAATCTGAGTGAGTTCAGAGGTGGTTTGGATGGGGATTTCGATGAAGAAAAAAAGGGGCAAGGAGATGTAGATGGTAATGCATTGGAACAGGTTCAAGATGACATGGCATAGTGACCGGATCCTAGTGCTCCGACGATATTAAGACTACTAAAATCTATGCTAAAATAACAAGGCATGAATACATGACATAAATGAAAAGCTGGAACTAAAGTATACCTAAAATGCATTAAAGCAGCTCAAACCTGGCTTGGAAAGCCAAGGAGCAGAGAGCTCTGCCAGACGACTCTGGTGAGGCTGGATCACACTTTCTCTGCCTTATCCATATCACAATCGGGGATCCACGCTTTCGTATCATTAACTGGATTCAATCCTTGGTGACTCTTGGGGTTACGGGGGATAAATGAGGATCAAATCCAAAAAAGAGGAAATGGGGTTTTATTTATAAGCAAAGGAGATGCGACTTTTGGGGCTCGATTGCATGAAGATCAAATGAGGTTGGTGAGATATAGGAGGACATCGAGATGAGGTAAGGTAAGGAAAAGATGTTTGGTGAAGGAACCAAGATCCATTGAGCCATGGATCATTACCAAAATAATGGAGAAGGGAAGGGGTAGGTGGCTCTGACGCATTTGTCAGAGGAGGACCGGAAAGTTGACCCGCAGGTCAACAGTCCAAGCCCTTGATTGGTCCACGTGGACCAATCAGAAAAATCCGAGGATTTAATCCCTTATTAATTAGTTTAAAAATAATAAATGATTTTATTAGTTAATTCAAAAATGAAAAATGTTTCTTATTTTATGTCCTATTTATGGTATTTTTATTTATTTTTACAACTTTATTTATAAGGTGTTAATTTTTACAAGTATATACATACGTATATTTATCTGCATTTTAAGTATTTTATTTTTATTATATATTTTAAATTTTAATACCATATGTAGATATTATATATATAATATTTAAATACATATTTACAAATTTAGTTTATTTTTCTAGTTTTATTTGTATATTTAAATAAATATGTAAATATACATATAAGTATAGTATACCTATATATTTAAATATGTTATTAATTTAAATATATTTTAATGATTTTATTTTGTGTTTATATATTTTTAATATATTTGAAATAATATTTTCAAACATTTAAAAAATATAAAGAATAAATTAAATGAATAAAATATGCAGGTATATTATATAGTTAGACCCTATAAAGCCGACTTTTGCATCTTAACTCCATTTAGAGTGACTCACTCCATTAGGTAGATAATTTAATTTTAAATACAATGGAGTCGCATTTGATGAATTTTGAGCTTGTATGGCAAAGATATTGATCTGAGAAGTTAAGTTTATGGCTTTTTCATCTGTACGTCCTAGTTGCATTGTGCATTATTTTTTTTGGAAATTATTTTTACAATTTTATTTTAGGTGTATAAAATGATAAATAAAATCAAGGAAAATAGGGTATTTAATAAGTGAGAATTAGGGTTTCTGTATACAGTGTAGACCATTATCTCCCCCTACTTTATTCCTTGTCCACCCAGGGTAATTAATATCGTTGATGCTTCATTTATTTTTCTTTTCTTTTCTTTATTCTTTTTTTGGATTTAAAAACAAGTATTACTGTATTATTTATAAGTGAATCGTGAATATTAATTTATAAAATTTATTTGTATTTACATATGCTTCGATAAGAATTTAAATGCAAAATGGAAGAATATAGGTAGATGAATAGCTATTCATCAAACGATCCCAAGACATTTGACGGGCCATAGAAGGAACATAGAGTGTAGCAAGGGCTTCACCGGAGCCATCTCTACGCCGTCGCATGTGGTGAAATTCATTCGAGGAGGAAGTACATACACCATCCGATAAGGAGGATTGGACACTGATGAATCTCTGTTTCATCATCTTTATTCTATCATTTTGGCCTTAAAAACCCTAGTAAATGTGTGTAAATAGGCTTAATTTATGCATTTTATCATCCATGCATTATTGTGTAAATACTGTATAAAATACTGTTTTTAATGCCAAAATTATAGAATAAAGAAAAGAAAAGAAAAGGAATAAAATATGGCAAATATTTTATGACCCGAAGCCCCGAGACCTAGGCATCTCGATGACTAGGTCGATAAGGAATACAGTAGGGGGAGATAAGGGCCAAAAACCAATAAAAATCCATTTTATTTAATTCATTATTTATTCATTTTGGGACCTATTTTTGGTTCTAATTTTTATACTTCAAATAAAAAACTTTAAACATGAAAGTTGTAGATAATTAAATATAAAAAATACAAAATTGATTTCATACAAAAATACTGTATAGATAAAAAGTTATGATCTGAGTAAGTTTCCAAAATCCCAACTTCCCAGACCGATATCTCTCAAATAAAAACAGGAAATGTATCAAAATCACCTTTAATTTTATATAATTTTCAATAAGCTATTTAATGAATGAGGTTTCATATTTTTCTGAGTTATGGGGTGAAAGTTAGGTTTTAAACCCCTATTGTATACTTTACCCAATTAAAATATTCATTTTTTTATTATTCTACATTTTTATAATTTTTTAAATATTATTTATAATATATGTATATATTAAAACTAGAATAAAAACATAAAGAAAACACAAAAATAAAATACTTGTATAAAATATATAGGTATAATACCAATATGTATACCTATACAATTATTGCTTCTATTTATTTAAATATATATATAATACATAAGAAAAATAAAATAAAAATATATTTAAGTGTATAAAAATGAGTTATAAATATATAAAATAATAAACAAAATAAATAAAATTAAAATACAAAATAAAAATAAAACATTAAAATATATAGATAAATATACCTATATAGCCCCTAAAAAGGGAACTTATAATTTTAAACCTCAAAAAAATAAATAAAAATCATAATAAAATAGTCTAGAAAATAATAAATATTTTTTATTTAATACTCTAAAATTAATTAAATCATTTAGTGTTTTTAAATGAATTTACAAATCTTTTTTCCAAGGTTTTTTCTAGTTGGTCCACGTGAACCAACCAGATTCGTCCCTTGGTTGACCTCGGTCAACTCTCTGACCGAGGTCTGGCTCTGTGTCAGATGTGTGTTTTGACCCATCTTCACGGACTTTTCGAGGCTCCGTCTTTCACCCTTTCGTGTCACTCCCTTCTGGACTTTTCATGCCCATACATCCATGTTTCACGCCCTAGGCTCTTTTCGATCTTTGGATAGATGAGACGCCTGCCAGCGCTTCGATCTTTGGAGCACCTTCGTCACCTATTCAAAAACCACCTGACTTTCCCCTTCCTCTTTGAACCCTCTTTTGACCCGTCTTTGCTCCGTCTTCTCAAGCCATGGATAGAGCGAGGTGACAGGAAGCTCTCCAGCTTTCGAGAAGCGAGGTTAGGCAGGCTGAGGAGCGGCTCCACCCCATCTCCGGTCAGTGGCCGTCGAGGTTCCTTCCTCCTGGCTTTTTCAGCCCGTCGAGGTAGTCTTTCTTCATTTTTCTTCGTACTTTATTTAGCTGTAGACAGTAGCGTCGATTTAGCATTTTTACTCATGCCGTTCGCACCCATTTCACCCCTTGCCACTCCCTTGCCGGAGCTTGCTCCGGCGAGGCCCTTTTCCGCCTCCATAAGCTTTCACCACGCCGCCGCAGGGCCGAGGTACTTTTCCCTCGACCCCATAACCATTTTCTTGTAGGTCAACATGCCTAAGAGCACCTGGGGCTCATTTTGGGAACGTCGCCGAGGTCCCTGGAGCCGCCATCTCCGCCAGCCTCGCACACGTTCTCCGGTCGACGCCGTAGCATTTTGAAGCACCCATCACCTACAACAGACCTGTAGGAATTGATTCGGGCCATTTTGGAGCTTCCAATGTCATGGAGGAGGAGGAGCAAGGCCAGGGAAGTTCGCCGTCGAGGGCCTTCTTCCCCGTTCTTCGTCATCGTCTCTCAGCCGTCGGATCTATGCCGAATCCCAGGTGCTACAGCTACCGTCAGATCTTCTCGTGCCTCGGCCGTTGATGCACCTTTGATGATCTAATCTGGGCCGTCATCAGCCCAACCGTCATCGACTCACCAGATCAGGATACGTTGCATAAGTGATGCATATCAGCCGTCCGATCTCCCCAGGCTTGGGTATTTTGCAATTTCTCCCCTGACCATTTTGTATTTATTAATTAGTACACTAATCTTTCATCTACTTTTATATATTTTTGTAATATTTACAAATAGCCTTAGAACATCTATTAATTGCATCGGGGTCCCTGGCCACGTCACCTCACGCGACTGGTGCACGTGAGGCGTGGCCATTTTGCGGGGGACACTCAGTTGTTTTGTTTATTTCGATTCAGCCCTTGAACTTTTTAATTAAGTTATAATATTTTTGGTAAATTTGCATTCCAGCCCTCATATTTTTGGAATATTACAAACCAGTCCCCGCTAGGGCGCACGTGCATGTCACGTGTGACTTGGCCATTTTGTAGTTATAACCCTGGGTCTTTGGTAATTTCTAATTGGTCCAGAAAGTTTTCTATTGCATTATAAATTTCTGAAAAATTGCAATAATGTCCCTGGACTTTTGCATATTTACAAAACTGTCCCTGCTAGGATTATATTTTCTTTATGTTATCTCTATCTATTTCAAGCATCTATAAAATCCTAAAAAATCCCAAAAAATTACCCTAGCTTTCTGTTGCATTGCATTTCCATGCCATATTTTTATTTCACAATTTTGCATCATTTTATTATTTATAAAAAATCAAAAACATGCATTTTCATCCCTGTTTGCATTAGAAAATCCATAACAATTATAAAAACTTCTCGAAAAATCCCCCCAAAAATAATCTTTTTTTGTGTGTTTTATCTTCAGACCAAAAATCACTAAAAAATATAAAAGAAAACTCATAAAAATTACGAAGCCCCTAAAATTGTTATAAAAATATTAAAAATTCCTAAAAAATTATAAAAGTACAATTTCTATTTCTCAAATTTCTATATTTTATTATCTTAAATATAAATTAATTTGGAGAATTTTTGTTACTGTCTGATATTTTTCATCTCTAATTTAATTTCGGATTTTTATTTTTTTCCCAATTTTAAGTATTTTGGATTTTAAAAGTATCAAATAATTAGAAAAATATAGAAAAATCACATAAACATTACAAAATTTTAAAAAGCACAAAAATATTTTTTTTATTTTTGCTTATTTTTACCTATTTTTATAAATACATTATCTCTCTCTTTTCTTATATTATATATATTCTTTATTTTATGATTTAAAAGAAAAAGGAAATAAAAAAATATAAAACATAAAAATAAATTTAAAAATCAAAAATTAAAAATCAAAATATAAAAATATAAAGTCTAAAAAATAAAAAATATATAAAATTAAAAACCTACAAAAATAGCATTTATAGACAAATACATCACATTCGCATTTTGAGCATTCATTTGCCCTAATCTACTTGTTTGCTCCCTGTGTTCGACCTCTACACTACTTGCACTATACACATCTTTTGTAGAGTTATAATATATTTTAACTCCGCACCGCTTTTCATTGTTTGATCTCTGTTGTGGGTTAATTGTTACGTGAATTCCGGATTTCGTGCGAGGTCAACTCAACGACTGTTGATTCGCCTTGTGAATTAACACGACCTCCCGATTTTCGTGCTCAACAGACACCCCAGATGATCCACAATACTTGGTTCATACCCACCAACCTTTGTGGAACCGATGCATGTCTGAAGCAAGGGGATCGCTCCACGTGGTCTCCTAACCTGCAGCCGACCCGAACCTCACTCGAGCCTCGCACCCTTGCCTCGCACATGAGGGGCTTGGATATTTGCAGCCGAGCGCGTCAGTTTAGACATATTTTCACCTAGGTCCAAGGGCTCGTGCTTGACGTGCACCCCTAGGACATTTTGCAGCAACACCATGCTGGTTCTCAATATTGCATAAATGCCCCTATACAGGGGGTATATATTTAAGAAATGAACCATGGATTTTGTTATTTGCATTCTAGTCCCTCTAGGGATCTATATATGATGTTTCTTGTGTTTTCATTATGTTTTATTTACAGTTATGCCCTTGTATTGTTTCCTTAATAACTTGAGCATATGGTATACATTTGACGTGATTTCAATTGCATCTTGAAGCTTATTCAATTCTCTTTAACATGGAATCCAATTTTGATTTGACACTTAAATAATAACTGATTAATTAAAGATGTATGGATACTTTTCTTCATATTAAATGAATATCCTTAAGTCTAAGCTTATGTATTTTTAAGTATTTTGATCTTCATTTTGATCTTAAATATTGCTTGAGTTGTTAGTGTAATTAAGGAGCATAATGTCGGTACTTATGTACATGTTTCTATTTAGTGGAATTTTGTTCATTTTGTTGAATAATTGACTTGCATAAAAACCAAATAAAAATGCATTTTGTCTCACTCATAATGTCATGTATTGCATGGATGTTTTATATCTTTTGATCTAGTGAAAAGCACGAGAATCAGGGTCACTAAGGAATCTGACAAGCCAGATACTCAGTCGTTGAGGCAATCAATCGAAACCCGTACCATTTCAACAACTAACCCATGATCAATGATAAAGCAATGCAATATAGATATGGAGTTAAAATTTAGTACAACTCTATAAAATGTGTGCATAGTGCAAGTATGTAGAGTGTCGAACTCAGGGAGCAAATATGATAGATTGGGAAGTGAATCCAAAATTTTTCTTCTCTTGTCTTTTTATTTGTGTTAATTTTGTGGATTTTTAAGATCTATTTACTTTACTTTATTTTAATTATACAAATGTTTTTATGATTTGAAATTTATAAATAAAATTATATTAATACTAATATAGATAATAATAACAGATATACATATGTCTAGATAATAAGAGAGAGATAAATAAAAGAAATAGAGAAAATATTTTTGGATTTTTAAAATAGATCAAATAAATTTAAAATAAAGATAATAAAATATTTCTGATGTTTAATTAATTATGAAATATAATTTTTAAAAATAAAAATGCAAGTAATAAAATAGGTAATCCGACACTTTGAACAATAAGGCGAATAGGACACTCGGAAAATTGCTATAAATAGCTCAAAATGAAGTTCTAAAAGTATACCTATATTTTTCTTAGATAAATGAGAACATATAGAATAAAACATGACCTTGTTTTTGGCTTTTTTTACACTCTTTCAAATTCTAATGATTTTCCCATGTTTGAAGTATTTTTGGATTTTGACTCTAAGAACAATAAAACTGAATGCCCTTTGGATATGATATAGATATAGATGAGAGAAAGCTGCACTTTTTTTTTGGTATTTTTATGAGATGTAATGAATACACTAAAATAAAAGATAGCAGGAAGGTTGAAATGATGTTTTTGATTTTTTTACTATTTAAACAACAAAATAAAAATACAACAAAAATGTCAGTTATAAATCAAACTCAAGGGCACATGGTAATATTTTACAATTTTCGAATAGATGAAAGATTCTATAGAAATAAATTAATCACTCAGATTATTGTAGAAATTCTACCACCCACAAATCAAAAGATCTTTAGATGAAACATGGAAATAAGTTTGGTTTAATTAATTTCTATGGCATATACAAAAATGAGCAAGTGATATCATGTATTCAAAGAGATATTAACAAAATAAGCCAAACTAGTACTCTGAATTCAAAAATTCACCATTAGTAATTTGTATATCAAAATATTGTGAAATTTGGAAATAATGTAGATCTTTAAAGCATCCTTTTTAAAAAATAACTTTTACAAAAAACGAAGTTCAAATGAATAAGTAGTGAGTGTTTTAATGTAGGGGTACAAATAAGAAGTAAAGAACGAAACTTCTGTTCAATATAGAGCATAAAACTTCCTAAAAAATATGCCAAAAATGAGAGTGCCCCCATGCAATCCATAACTTATCTACGTGACATCTCAAGATGTGAGAATAGATGTGTAAAAATGATATCCTTGGGGTCCTCTTTTGCAAAACACCAACAACCCAATGAATGGTTGAGATTGAAGGAGAGGAATAGCATCCAACAGTGGCTACTATTCCTCCTCCTCCTACTCCTCCTTTTTTTCACTTGGCTAGTGGTTATTGTAGATCCGACGGTGGTCGTGCGTGTAAGACGAGGAGCGACGACTGGGGATGAGGCGTTCTTGTCCTAGGTCAGGGTCTCGGGTTACCTGCAAGGTTGTCAATAGGGATCGAGTTTAAAACTCGATCAACATGTTAGGTGCACAAAAAATGGGATGAATGGGTTCTCTTGTGAAAATGGGGGAGAAGGAGATGCTCTCCGGCCTTGAAATCGGTCGAAGGTTGAGAGGTTGTGTGAGGGTTAACGGAGAAGTGAATGAGGGTGGCGGTGAGGTGGTGAGCGACTACAAGGGAGGATGGAGGTGGTAAAATTGTGACGGTATTATACTACAAACATGATCAACAACAGAAGAAACTAAATTAAACTAAAACTAAAGTTACCTATGACTACAAGTACTGGAAGAAGTGCCTGGGGTTGTGCTCGTGGAAGCACATATTGTGGCCTCAACGATCGACGACCCGAAGCTCGAAAAACTGAGAGCTTGTGCTACAATGGTGTCGGGACACCAAGGGAACACACCAAGGAGTCACTCTACACTATAGCTTCAACCACCTTGCTTGTTGTCACCAAGAAAGGAAGGAAGCTGGATAAGAACTCAAAATGGTGGATGATTTCAAAAAATGAGAATTGAGGCTCTTTTTATTTGGTGGAGGAATGTAGAAGATGATGGCTATTGGAGATGATCTACTCGAGGTGAGGAAGGTGTAAGGTGGTGTGGTCAATGAGAGTGGGTTATTTCAATTTTTTTGATTATAGTGGGTGTCCTCATGGTCCATGTGGACCAATCACAAAAGAGGAATTTTTCCTAATGAAAATATGCATGAAATATATAGTGTGAGACTAAGAAAAATAAAAAACACAAAACTTTCTCAAAATAATTTTCTCTAAAATATTATAGAAGAAATTTTTTCCCAAAATATGTTTCGAAAAAAAGATACAAAGTAAAAATAATTTTTAGGCATAAAATACCTATTTTTGAGTTTTATGATTTTTAGTTTTATTTTCTTGTTAATAATACTACTCTATTATAGTATGTACTAATAATATATAATATAAGATACTTAAAAAATATTTTTATTTATTTTTAGTTTTACAAAATAATATATATAAAAATACTAAATATAAAATATAAGTCAAGTTGACTTGTATGGAAATACATATTTTTATGTGTTTCTGATTTTATATATTTTTAGTTGATTTTATATTTTTACAGAAAGTAGAATATACAACTAACAAAATAAAATTGAAATGAAAAGAACACGAGCTAAGATGAAATCTATACAAAAGAAAGAAAAATCTGTAAACTATTGTACAAGTGGGCCTCAGAATCGACTTTTCACAAATGAGCTCCGATAGAATTTAGAGGTTTTAAATTGATGAACTTTAAAAGTGTGTTAGTGTAAATTGGAGTTCATATGCTCCACATATAAAATCTGGATTGCACACATATGGGAGAAGTGAAGTTATTCCATTTGTCAACCATTCATGGTGATATTTAATATTTTTCTATATTTTTATTGTGTTAGTGCAAAATAAATCATTTGCATTATACTTGTATAGAAATACTTACGAACGTTTGAAGAGTATATTTGTGTGTATCTTTGTGCAATTATTCGCCATGTCTCTTCTACTTTATTCCTGGTCGACCTCAAAGTCTATGATCATTCAGTATTTTCAATACTTTATTTCTTTTTTCTTTTCTTCTTTTATTATTTTATTTTAGGTTTAAATACATGTATTTACACATAACTTACATATTAATATGTGAATGGTATTTTACGCAAATTAGTGATATATACATATATTTAGCTAGGGATTTAAGGTCAAAATGAAAGAATAAAGGTGATGAAATGGAGATTCATGACGATCCTGAAATTACCCTATATTAATTCTTGCAAATTAAATGTATTGATTCATTGTAGTCAGGCAATTAGAGATCAATAAAAAATAACCACACAATTTATTATTCAATTAATGCGAAGTGGTTTTTATGTTTATTTAACCTGGACAAGTCCCAGGGTTGAATCACGGAGGCAAAGGAACAATCTAAGTTAATGTTTGTCAGATTTAATGTGCAGTTTTTGAAGCAGATTTTTTGATATTTTTATGCAAAGTAAGGATGCAAATGCAAAATTGGCCAATTTTAAGGACTAAAATGCAAGCAATGATCAAACGTGGTCCAAAAATTACAAAACTTGATCAGAATGTGAAATATGATGAAATGAACACACTATATTTTTTGTTGGAATTTTCTGATGAAATATGAATATTTAATGAATAAAATGATGCACATAATGTGATTCTCAATAAATGATTATAATAAATACAAAACTATTTATTTTCATGGAAAAAAATTATCTAAGATCTATTGCTAAGTGATCTATCTCAGAAAAATCCTAAATCCCACAAATGTAGAGTATTATATTTATTAAAAATTAAATACTGCAAGACACAAAATAATTTTTACAGGACTAAATATGTTTGCAAATGCAAAGATTTTTGGGCATATAGTAAAATAAAACTATCTAAGAGCTGTGATTTTTTGGCAATTTTTCAAATAATGGTTAATTATCCACGATTCTTTTAGCAACAAACAAGCAAAATATGTAATTTTCCACAATAATAATTATAATTAATTAACCACAGATAACAAATTATGAATTACATGCCATAACATAGAGAAATAGTTAGTGAACACTGCACAATTTTTTAAATAATAAAGTGATGCAAAATTAAGGTTTAAATTACTAATAGAAGATAAGGTATTAAATGCAAATTATAATAATAAAATAAATTAAAAAATGCTAAAAAGGATAGAAGTGTAATTAAGGCTCGGGTGGGTCTGTCTGCAAAATGCCCAGCGAGTCACATGTGCCTCATGTGACCTCTGGGCGGCAGGTCCTCTAATGGAATATGACGGTTCTTGAGGGGCTTCTTAGTAATTATTCCTTCCCCTAACGTGCTTCTCACGTGAAGAGAGAGAGAGGATCAGGCGGTCACACGTAGGCACACTGCTCGAGGAGGCATGCGAAGTGGTTGAAGGCCTCGGCAAGGGCTCGAGCAGTGGAGCAGGAGATCGACAAACTCAGGGCACTCCTTGGGCGGCTGGCGATCGACGATGGTGCTTCAAGGGCGGTGCAGAGCTGTGGCTAAGGATGATGGAGGCGGAGCACGTCTGGAACTGAAGGCGGAGGCTGGAATGTGCTGGCTCGAGCTCCAGATAGCGGAGCCTTGTCGGTGAAGGATAGTCACCCAACGGTGCAGTTGAAGGGAGCATGGTTCTTGGAGGGAGAAGGAGAGAGCTCCTACTGTCATCGAGTGGTGTCTAACGAAGGCGAAGAGAGTGCGAGCCCTTGGTAGTCGGAATATATAGCAGAGGGGTGGAACATATCAGAGCGAGGGTGGAAAACGTCGATCGGAAATGGGGTAAGGAAGACGCAGAGGGAAGATGAAGATGGATGAGGTGGTATACCTGGTGAGGTGCTCGAGCCACGGAGGGCGAGCGATGGCAGCGACGAATGCTGGTTGCGACGAGGCTGACAAGCCTTGGATCACGTCGAGCGGGAGGTCGAGGGTGTCGAAGATGGAGGGGGCACTATCACCGCCGGCCTTGTTTCCGGTCGTCTTTTGAAGCTTGTAATGGCTGATGGTTTGGCGACGGAGGGCTGCTGGGGTTAAATAGGTTGATTGGGGGAACTAGAGATGGAAGGTGGGGATTTGATTAGCGACAACCGAAGATGTCAGGTGGTATCGGTGATGGGGGTACGTGATTGATACAAAGAGATCTGATGATGATCCAAATAAGGAAAGGCAACAATGACAGGCGGTGGGTGAGATCTACGACGGAGGTGAAAAAGGCAAGGTGACGGTCGATCGGAGGAAGGGAGATGAGGAGCCGTGGCCGTCCGATCGAGTGAGATTGAACGACCACAATCGTGCCACGTGGTAGCGATTTGAAAAGAGATAAAAAATAGAAGATATAAAAAAGATTAAGGTGGGTCGTTGGATGAATACCCATTCATCCAATGGTCTAGAACAAAGGGAGTAAGTGAGGGGAGGAGGCGGCAACACGTGGCAGCAATAGGAGCTGCCACATGTCATGCTTAGAAAAAAATGAGAATAAAATACAAAGAAAAATAAAAAAGAAATAGAAACAGCCTCTGATCGAAAAATTTCTTCAAGAAAATTCTTCATCTCGATGACATCTACAACTTTCATGAAGAGACCAAAACCAAAATAGGTCATTTGCATGCACTGATATTTTTGGTGGTATTTTATGTGTATAAAATACCCCGATTTTGTATTCTGTATTTTTTTTATCATTTTTAAATACGATAAAAACAAAATGAAATCCGATAAAATAAATAAAAATAAAAATATCTACACACTAATCTAATTTTTGGATTTTTAATAATTAGGAAAATAGAAAAATAAAATAAAGAGGACTTATTGTACATACCCTCAATGAAAACTCAGACTTAGTAAGTTTCTTTGACTTCAAGCTCATTTTGGATTTGAATTTTTACGTATTTTGATAACACTTTTGTCAAAAAAAATGAAAGAAAAAGAAATAAAAGAAAAAGGGTTAATTATGTATATAAAATAATAGATCAAAATAAACTAAGATACACACTATACAAAAGAGATCCAAAACCCAACTTTCACATATGAAGTCCAATTCTTTTGGAGATTTTTTTGAAGATAATTGAAACGCATATTAATACAAAAGTGAGTAGGATCAAATCAGGCACTGTATGAAGGAGATATCAACGTTTTAGTCCAACAAATTTGAAATTAGGGTTTTGATTTGTGAGTCACTTATTTATGTTAGTGATTTTTTTGTAATTCTCTTTTATTCTTATTAGTAATATGTACACAATGGAGGTGGTTTCAGGTAATTGGAGTTAGAATGAACTAGTTAAAAATCAGAGAAGTTAGCTATTTTACAGGTTAATTTTACTATGAAATTTTTGCTCCTCATTTAATGCCATGGTGAATGATAAAATGTGAATGTTATCTACACATGCATGAATGTTAATTATACAAGATAAATGATTAAATACATATGAATTTTGGGGAACCGAACTTAATTAGTTTCTTTTAGAGTGATGAATCACAGATTCGTCAATTCATCACCTAGATTATGTACTAATCTCTTAGCACAGATATTAACATTTAATTAATTGTATTAGAAGCTCATGTCCTTTATTTGACCCTGGATTTATCCATGATAAATTAGACCACATTATCTTCACCGAGATTTATTAATATGATTCTGATTGATTGTTAATTAGTTGTATTACAAACGAGTGCTTATTAACATAGTCAATTAGTGGTTGATCAAACATTTAGGGACTGGGCTGGTACATGGGTTTACAATCTGATGGGTCTGTAAATCCACTGCTTTAAAAAAGTGTTTTATTTTGTTCGTGCCAAAAGATAATGTGTGTCGTTCGTTGTAGGCTGCGATCGGAATTGGTCAAGAAATAACCACAAAAATTATTCATCAATTTTTAATCGAGTGGTTTTTATGTTTATATTACTTGGGCAAGTTCCAAGGTCGATCACAAGGAGGCAAAGGAACAACCTAAAATTATGTCTATCAAGATCGTGCACGGTTATCGAGGCAGTCTTTTTTTGGAATTTTTAATACAAATAAGAGATGCAAGATGCAATTTCGGCCTATTTTAGGAACTAAAATACAAATTACGATCAAACAATGTCTGAAAAATACGAAACTTGGCCACAATGCAAAATGTGATGCAATGAATGCATTATAATTTTTTTATAATTTTTGAATGCAATATGAATTTTTTATGAATTTTTAAATGCAAACAGAATGAATTTCAATATTTAATTATAAACCTATTATTTTCAAGATATAAAATTATCTAAGATATATCACTAGGTGATGGATCTCAGAAAAATCCTAAACCTCGAAAATGTAGGAGTTAATGTCTATTACAAATCAAATACTGACTTATGCAAAATGATTTTTACAAGGCAAATTATGCATGCAAATGCAAATCTTTTTGGGAACAATGTCAATCACAATTAACTCTGCAATATGTGATTTTTCGGGAATTTTTAGAGCATTGGTTAATTAATGGCAAATTTAAGAACATAAAATGGGCAAAGTTCGCAATTTTCCGCAAAAAAATAATTATTAAATAACCAATGATTATAAAAATATCCACAATATGTCAAACTGTAGAGAGTTAACTGATAAATATCATGCAATTTTTGGATTAATAAAATAATGTAAAGAAGAGTAAAAAATAACTGGGGAACACAGGGGTATAATTGCAAGAAATAAATATAAAAAGAAATATGCAGAGGGGGACCTATTTTAAATTACCAATAGCTCTGGGATCTCCGATGCAATTTTAGCAAAGGTCACGTGCGATGCACGTGACCTGGTCGGTGGGGCTGCGGCGTAATTTGAAGAAGCTCCAGGGGCGTAGCTGTAACTTGCCCATGTGTCACGTGCCTCCCGCGTGCTATGGCAGGGTCGGTGGAAGGTCTGGATCCGAACCGCCACGTATCGTGCTTTGGTGCCTCGGTTTGACCCGAGGCTAATGGCGTGGTGGTAAGCTCGGGTCTCAGGCTCGGGTCATGTCTGGTCCGTTGATGGCGAATATATCCAAGGGTTGATGGTTGCGAGGCGTCAATGGTTCAGATGCATTGATGCTTGATAATCGGACGGTCTCCGTTGGCCGACACACGGCCAGGGACGTCGGAGGAGCGGCGGTGGTTGTCGTGGAAGATGGTCAGAGCTGCTGAGGTCGGAAGCGGTGGAAGCTCAGTGGTCGTCGGCGAAGAGCTGGAGGTCGTTTGGTCGGTGGGAGCTCCTGGGCGGAGGGGAGCTCGACGGAGCGAAGCTTCGCGAGATGCTCAGCGGCGTAGTCGGAGAAGATGATGGAGGTGATGATGAAGGCAGCGAAGTTGAACGTCGATGGAGCGTAGAGGAGCTGGTGAAGGTTGACACTGGAAGCTCCTGGCGGGGAGGTCGTAGGTAGCCGATGGAGAAGATCGAAGGAGATAGTTGGTGACGCAGCGAGGCGGAGGCGTCTCTGATGGTCGATGGGTGTCGGCGGAGCAGATGTGGGTCAGAGGTAATGATCGCGAGAAAGAGAGAGATAGATCAGAGATGGGGTTTGAATTGCGGAGGCGAGAGGATATCGGCGATGGTGAAGCAGAGGAGGTACCTGGAGATCGAAGGGGCTCAACGACAGAGTGCCGGAGCTGAAGCAGCGGCTGGAGGAGGCGAGCTGCGACGAGGGTAGATGCCCTCGGATCACGCCAGCGAGGGAGGCGTCACGGATGTCACTGCCGAGGGGCTCTGCGGATGGATCGGCGGATGGTGGAGTCGGGGGTGGCGATGGCTCTTAAATAGGGCTGCGAGGGAAGGGGCTGGCAATGGAGGGAGGTTGCGAAGGCGGCGGGGCGGTTTGGCCGTTGCGACGAAGGCGGGAAGCAGTTGGCGGTTTGACGGTTGCGAGGATAGCGGGGCGGCGGCTGAGGAGAGGTCAGAGGCGGAGGAACCCAGGGGGGGGGGCGTTGGGGAAGACGAGAGGTCCCGGGTCGTTCGATCTGCCGAGATCGAACGACCGTAAACGCGCCACGTAGCGATGAAGGGGGAAATGGCTGAGCATGTGTGGAGCACGGGGAGGCCCGTGCGGAGGCTTTATATATATATTTTTAAGAAAAAAACGAATAAATAAAAGGCTAAAAATGCTAACACGTGGCGGCCTCAGGGGCTGCCACGTGTCAGCACCAGAAAAATCAAAGATAAAGAGTTTGTAAAATAAAAAAGAAATAGTAAACGACCTCAA